>UELX01005820.1:0-12540 GCA_900480035.1 Eupelmus urozonus | reverse complement strand
GGGACTTCATAAATGTGATAACGTACGAATTTGTCAGAGATTCTATTAAGTAAAAATCAAAAAATATTAATTTTTTCTATTATCTGTAATATATTGTGATATCGCAAACGTTATCCAATCTTGGGCGAAATTACTTTATTTTTATATTATTTTAAATAAAATTCTCTTAATTATCTTCAATAATTGATTAATTTACTACTATTATTTAAACATTGAGTGATGCTTGTGTAAAGATTTGATGACAGATTATTGTGAAGCCGTTAATTTGGAATCTGATTAAAAAATACCAACAGTTTTATTTGTAATTGATTTTTCATTGAAATAATAATAATAAATGTTATAAGATTAAGATTTATATTATCCCTGGTAGAAAATTGACCGTATTCTGTGCAGAATTCCTGGTCAACAAATATTAAAATGACGCTTATCTAAAAATTCCAAAAATGCTTGAAACAGAAATTCTGCCCAGAATTTGATAAATTTTCCACGACGGATAACAATAATTGTAAAACTAAAATTCATTAGACTAAATTAAAGCAACGAAGGGCTCTTAAGACACGTAAACGTTCTTAAAATTCGCAGCCTCAACACGGACATCCTGCTGGGCAGGCGCTGCGGTTTCACGACGCTGCTGGTGATGTCTGGCATTACAACCGAGCTCGAGCTGAGAAACTTGCAGGAGAATCCGCAGGACTCCATCGTGCCGAATTACTACGCCGATCAGCTGTCCGACGTTCTCGACTGTCTGCAATCGCGATCCTAGTCTCGTGGCCCTGCATTTAGGAACAGTATTAATTAACGCTTGCCCCCCTCAGCCCACCTCGTCCCTCTCCCCATTTGCCAATTGTATACACAGGGAAGTAGCCTTTCGCATGGAGCGACTGCCCCCTTCCTCGAGCGATCGAACAAGACCTGCCAGGTATATTGCTCCAAGTACCGAAATCTAATGAAATTTTCATTTATGCGAATGTTTCTCCTTGATTTCTGTAATAATTGCCATTGTCGAACAATGAAATTCGAGAAAAAGATTTATTTTATAAGTTCATGTTTCAAGTACGTCATACGCACGAGAACTAGCCGGCCTGAAATTTTATCTCAGTATTACGCGTTATTGCATATGTATCGCTATACATATATACATGTACTATATTCTCTGCACTTATAACGTGCATTTATAGCTCTTTATGAGTCAAGTCCAAGGTCGCGCAATAAAATCGCCGCAAAAAAACTTTTCCACAAACAAAAGGAATGCCTTTTCTCTTTATCTGCATTCCGCAGAGCCCAGGCACGCGCGCCGCCGTCACGCTGCACGTGTGCACGCGAAAAATCCGCTAATTACTCGCGATCGTAAAAGTGACGCGCGAGAAACGCGTCTATCAACACGGCGCGTCTCTGGCGATGCACTTATTTGTAAAACGAGCCGCACAATTGCCGACCTTGACGATCAATTCCAAAATTATTTTCATTCGCTCGCACGTGCTTCTATGTGGCTGCGCGAGCTTCTGAGCTTTTGTGTACACGTCACTCGGTTATGGGCCTGCTTTGTTCATTGATTTTTCGTGTGGCCGAAAAGCGCGAAAATTGTTGGTGGGCGGATTTTGTTATTGCGGCCGGAGTGAGTGGTGAAACTTTGAATTTTGAGATTCACGTTTTTCGAATAGCGCGGGCTTTTTCAATTACTTAAAAATATTAAAAGTAGGATAGATAGAAGCGATAGTAGCGAGAAGTAATATTTCAGTTTTTTTGCGTTTGCATTCAAATGGTTTATGGATTTTGAGCTAGCCTAGCGAGATGAGCGTATCTTAGATAAATTATGTTTTTCAATAAATGCGACTGTGTTTAGAATACACGTGGCGTACAAAGCAATAAAAAATCGAACAATCACAGCTAGAGCTCTTAAATGCACCTCATTAAAATTCTTTCATTATTGTTCCTGAACCATGATTTGATGCCCTTCAAATAACTGATTCATAAGCGCCGCTTTGTTGCGCGTACTATAAAGTTTTATTGACGTGCACGCATGACTATCAATAATTTTTATCAGGCATGCGGACGTGAATTTATCGCATAGTTGTAAAGTAGACGCATTTTGCTGTTTAGTTTGGCATTCTTTCCAAGTCATGGAAAATCTCGCTATCAATCAGCCGTTAAAACGAGGAATTTTTAGAAGCGTTATCAAGAAAATTAAAAAGTTCTAGTTCATATTTCAGTTTATGGTTTTTCAGATTGTTAATGCTTACCTAATAGAACTTCTTTTATTCTCTATTATGAAAATGATAAATGATTTAACTAATGTAAGCCTCGTTTTTCTTTTGTTAAATATTCTATAAGTAAAAGTGTGCTTTTTTCATTCGAAACTTTACTATACCCTACCTACACGTTTTCTAGTTGAAGTGAAAATCAAAATTTAACGCTTCAAATCACTTCTTGATATTTCAATTTTAAGTTTTTCAATAAAATAAATTTTAAAATCTTTTACATTTAAGATATTGTGGAGATGCTAAATAAGCCATTAATTTTATTTACATTATTTATTTTACAGTTTGCAAGTACACTTTCATACAATATTTATTTGTCGCAGTTATAAAGCTTGATCAAGCAAAGCTTTTTAAAAGAATTTTTCTTTTCATATAAAAGTCTTTTAATTGTATAAAATAAGCTTCTATGATTTTTTTTTTTTTTCATAAACTTATATTTTAATAAAATTTTGAAATTAAAAAAAAGAAGAAACTTTGCAGATTTTTAAACAAATTTTCGACGCCTTTTAGAATGAAATATATATTTGAAATCAGATTTTAATTTAAATCACAGAAAGTAAGCTAACTTTTTTTATGTACACATGGCAAGCTTTATTTTACTACCCTGAATTAAATTTATACTTATAAGCTAATTTAAAAATAGACTCGGTTAAATAATTTAATAACAAAGTAAAGTTTGTATAAGCATTATCACTTTAGGCTAGATTATTATATCTAGATTATTTTATAAAACAATTGATTGAACACATTTTCTACCTGAAAAAGTATTTACAACATAAACGCAAAACGAAATCTAATCATTTGCATTTTGGCTAGTATATGTAGATTTAATTTACATTCAACATGCATTCTCGTTAATGCAATCGCGTTAACAATAAATTATATTTATTTTCGTTTTACTCTCATTTGGACAATCTACAATTTACCCTGTATAGCTTTGGTTGTAAAGTTGACATTACGAGTCAAATCAACTAACGCTGACATAATGCAAGTAACGCTTACTGCATTTGGCTGTAGATTACTTATTTACACGCCGAGGGTTCGCCGATGCTCGACGCACGAGTATCCATAACGCATAAGCTAATCTTCATTAAACTTCATTTGTAACTGTCGTATCAATAGTTTATGGAGATTTAACCTGTAATTGTCGATACTGGTCAACTATCACAAAATAACATAAAAAATTTTTAACATTTCTGCTTTTGAATATTAAAATATATATGATCTTGTTATCACCATAATTAAATGATCTTTTAAAGGATTAACTTAATGAAAGCTAGGTGATAAATCGGATTGTTAATAATATGCAATAAATTTTATTCAACAAGATAAGATGACTTGGTATAAATAAGATGAAAAATCAATTAAATTTCTTTTTTTTTTGTCTCGAAATCAAATTTTTCGGTCAGGGCACATATTGCCATTTTTCACCTGGTTGATAACCTGAAAATTTTTTCAATAGATGAAATACTCTATATTGAAAATAAAAAAATAAATTATTTGCTTGAAACAAAAGTAAATAATTGTCTATAGAAATTGTATATCACAATATGGCATTCATAAATTTAGGAGCATTCCATACAGAAATAATGACTCTGGAATAAAAATATATTCTACTCGTTGGCATTCTTTTTTCGAATTCGGGGATCAAGCTTATCTAAATAAAAGGTACACTTTATTTTCAACCATTTATCCGATATGATCCAAAGTCATATTTTATAAGACACTGTTTGATAGTTTTGTGTACATCTCATAGACAGTAGCTGTCCCCTTGTAACGTATAAACGACTCAATTTTTTTTCAAATTGACAAAAGTGAACTTCATTAAAAAAAAAAGTCATTTTTCACCAAAAAAGAAATTTAACACTGCCATTGTCACGTACGGCAATTTTCCTTCCGTTAAAATTAATCCTTCAATCCGAACATTTTTCTCATAAATAACCGGAAAAACATGGAGAAAATATTCAGTCCAAGCGCGTATCGCAGCCAACAAACTCAACCGGTATTCACATTCATATTCACCCCGAACACGCTTATGTCATCAGGCAAACTAGCTGTAAAAAACAAACGATCTACGTAGCCGCGCTCCAGGCCTTCCCCCGTATAAAAAATCCCCCTCAGCCGGCGCCCTCGGCTAGAAGTAATCGATCCTCTTGCTGCGCGACAGATAGGCAAACCAGTAGAACAGATTGATCGCCAGGAAGAAGAGCGGGAAGACGAGCCTGCTCGCCCGGTCGATCTTCGAGACCGAATTGTACCTGGGCATGCGCCTCCTGTGGTGCCGCCTCGAGCCCTGCTGTCGCCTCGGCCTCGGCTCCTGCTGTTGCTGTAGCTGGATGCGCTTGCGATGCTGGGGCTGGGGCAGCTCTTCTTCGGACTCGCTAGACTCCGCGTCGTTCTCCGTCTCGGAGCCGAAGTAGCACTCGCCAGAGCCGTACTTGGTGAAGTAGTGGACCACGGCGAACTGGATTATGGTGGCGAAGATGAAGCCGAATGAGAGGAAGACGAAGAAGTCCAGGGCCGTGGGGTAGGGTACTTTGGGCAGGTCCGTCCGGGCTTCCAGGCCGAGGAACGTCATCGTCAGCACGGTCGTTATGCCTTGCCGTTAGATAGATTTTCATTATTTGTTTATTATTAAATCTCAAGTCTGCGTGTACTTTTTAGAAAAAAATTTCCATCTGAGAAAGCTTAATTTATTGTTTTTGTTTTTCTTTTCATTGATTTTTATATTGAATTGGTTTTTATTAACTTTAGTTATTCAGAATTGTTGTCAGTTAATGTTCTTTTCGATTGCACAATAGTAGCAGCAATATTGAATAAGTCTAAAGGGATAAAATTCATATGGGCATGGAAAAGATAATTAAATAACACAGTGAAAATCAACGTCGATATTTTCCCTTCTGATAAATCTGTATTAATATATGTTAAATAATTCGTAGGAACGGAATTCATTCAGAAGATGATAAACCGGTTGAAAATATATTCAAAGTATTATAATGTATCTTTATATACGAATCTCGTTCTTTTCATCGAAGTCACATTTTGGTATTTTTTATTCCGTATGGGATTGCGAGGATAAGAATGAAGCTTTTTTTATTCCCTCGCCCTCAGTGCCTTTTGTTATGAAATTCTTTGCGCTTTGAATTTTCCGCTTTTCAATTTTTCAACGCTAAACGCAGATAAATGTAATACAAAAATGTTTAAGATATGGAAAATCTTTTATGATTTATTGTTGTTAAATTAAATTTTATTGTTGACAATTTCTGAAAATTCGTTCAATTATAAGACTTTTTGCTTTTAAATTGTTTTTGATTTGTTTAATTTGTTTTAAATGAATAAGATGACAATAAAACAAATTTACGGAGAATAAGTAGTTTCTATTATGACGAGAAGTACATATTTCTGGTAGAATAATCGAAGTGTCTTTAGAAGTTAGTTAATTACTCTGTGCCAAGTAAGCTTAATGAAAGTTTAAGGAGTAGCAAAGTATTTTCTATCACGTTATTAACCGATGTAAATGTTGTTGATACAGAAATATCGTATGAAGTAAAGTAATGAATTAAAAGCGAAAAATTCTTTACACTTCTCAATGACCACATTGAAAGTTACGAGTTTTAGTTAGAAGTAAAATAATAATTTAATTAATAATAAACAAAAAACATCTTACCAAGCGAAACGCGATCAGCAGTCGCCTCTCTATTGAGCCAGAAGGAGACCCAGGAAAGCACGACGAGGAGTACGCAGGGCCCGTAAACCTGTATGAGGAAGTTGCCCATGTGTCGCTTGAGATGAAACGACACGAGCAGCATCGAATACTCTGCAACGACCGAATCTGCGTAAACGCCTCATTATTTTAAAATTCGCCCAGTCAGAGAAATAGAAGACTTTTTTCTATCTAAAGAACAGCTGTTCTATTTCTACTTAACTGTGTCTACTCAATAGTGGTGCAGGCCTTTAATAAACTGTCAAGAGGTGCATTAGTGAATGGGTCATTTTATATCTAATTATATACGAATCCGCATATAAATTTTATTGCTCTAAAGTAGTCTACTTTTATTTTTTGGAAAAAAAAAATAGGTCGGTTCTTTTTCGACGAGAAAAGTGCAGGATGTATTTTCACTTATAATATTCGGGGGCTGATCCGATTCGCCGGGCGCGTGCGCGCCCTCGCCTTTCCTTTTGTCGTTCTTCACATTCGAGTAAACCCTTATTATTCCGAGGGCTTCGAGAAGCGCGACGATGAAAAAACGGCCTGGAATATTTAAAAGCTCTTGCGGCTCTTAATGGAGCATATATGTCTCTGCATTATAATTCTTTAATCGCGTTGAGGTGAATACAGAGTTGAATTTTAAACATTTCGTTTACGGTAACAATAGCTTTTCTTTGTTACTTTTAATATTTTATTGTCGCGAGTTTAATTTTTGATGATTAAATAGTAAGTACAAGAAGTGGACAGTTACTTTTGTTTTTGATGATAGAAAAAGAAACGCGCACAGCGGAAAATCGTTTTTACTGGCAATCTTGCAAAGAATCAAATGAAAAAGAAGATTAAAATCAATAACCCAATATAAGCATAATGAATAATTTGTTAAAAAATATTAGAAGCAATAAATCAATATAGTTGACTATATTGCTGTTGATCACTTATAGTGTGACATATGAAAAACAGCTTACTCGACTCTTTCTTACTCGAAAAGTTTTATTTCATTTAACTACAACGAATAAACCAGCGCATATCTGGTTTTAATAAGTTCACCGGCGCGCCGGATATAAAAGCCCACGGAAATTGGCATTCTTGCGCGAGGTTCTGCAAGTTTTGACGGATAATGAAGGGGGCCGCGTCCTTCCGAGCCAGTAAACGCTCAATCAGCTTAGCTTGCTCGGAACAGCAATAATTAAAGGCAATGCAACGAGCTGCTGTCGGCACTCGCGTGATAAACATTTGATTTACTTCTCTCCGAGACGTTAGAGTAAATTTTTTTTGTTGAAAAAATGCCGTTTTTTACAGGTACAAGCATTTTAATATCTTGAAAGGGTGTGGAAGTTTTCTTGAGTTATTTGTAAAATTGTGAGATGCATAACCGTGATGCAAGTCGGTAATGCAAGAATACGACATGTTCAAGAGTTTTAATTAACGTTTCGAAAGCTCTTCTTAAAAATGAACAAATATGTATTACATTTTAAAAGAGCATGGTAATTTTGCTAATTTAACGCTTTAAAACTGGAAATTTTAATTAAAACGCGTGCACCGTGTACATTAACATTTCTTTCGCAACTGCATCATTCAACTTATCGTATAAGATTTAAAAACTTCGAACTATAAGTACTTGCTACACTTGATCCAACAATTCTCCGAAAATCCCACTTTTCGTCAATATAAACTTTCCGAAACGTTATCCTCTCTGATCCCATATATAAAAATCAAATTCCCAGAACTTTCTAAACTCTTTCAGCAAGCACCCTCTCTTACAATACCTTAAAATTCATCCTCAACAAACTATCCATTCTCTCTCTCTCTTTCACCCCTCGGAAAATCACGCGTATAGTCCGGCGAAATTGGAAAGGCAAAGCTCGCGCTCCTCTGTGTGTGTGTCATTGCGGAAGGAGGGTTCGCCGGAGAGGTACTAGCGCGCAGCGCAAACACATCGAAGCCGCAAAGCGAGAGAGAGGAGAGATAACGAGTGAGCGCGCGCGCGCGAGCGCCGGCGAATCGCGGGGAGAGAGCAATTAATCCATCTATTTGGTGGGAGATAGGGTGGTGTGGGTGGGTTAGATGGGGTGCGATGATGTGCTTACTCTGGGAGAAGGTAGAGTCGGTCGAGTTGGCCGTAGGGTTGCCCACGAGATCGAACTGCGAGAGCTTCATGTCGTGGGCGATCGCCACCTGCCGGGCGCTGTTCCACTTGTAAATGACGTCGCGCGTCGTGTAGCCGTCTGAGCAATAGAAAAAACAGATTGAAGGTACGCTGAGATTTGGGGGGATGACGGATTCTGGAGGTGGGACACGGGAGGGATCATGCGGAGGGCTGTTATCTTATGTCGCTTCTTCTTTAGCACTTGGACAAGAGTGATGGGCTATTTATTGCTGTTTGCTTTTGGTGATACGGTTACGTATGGAAGGACTAAACGATTATTCATATAAGCAAAAGAGTTATTGTACTTTCAGTTAGGAGCTGTAATTGGCCAAGTTATTATCCTGATTCCGTTTTAGTTCCGAGAATTCGTTAGGAAGCATAAATCCTCTAGATTGATCAGCCATTAACAAACAAAGGGGTTATTGGCAGTTTTCACCAGTAGCCGCGGTTTTATTATTATCTTGTTGTTTATTTTTAGATAAGAAGCGTTTAATAAAGTTAAATTTACAATCAATACTTTTAAATCATTTAGCGGGTTAAATAATTTATTGCAGCCGATGTAAAAGAAAATGAAAATAGATTTTTTGAAAAATTAATATCAATTTTATCGATTCAATAGCTTGAGCATAAAATTGAGCTGATTTTTAAGCAATATATTATTTAATGCTTAAAATTTTTGGGTTAATTAAACTTTGAACTTTAACTTTTATTAGTTTAACTTTCTCATAATTTAGAGTCCATTCAAACAATTCAGAATTTAAAAAATTTATTTTTAGGGCTATTGGGTTCCCAACTAATGAATTTTATAAAGAATTATCGATAAAGAATTATTGTCGTTGGCCTCGGAAAAAGGATGAACTAGATTTCGCGATAATCAAATAGTCAATTAATTTGTTTAGGCGTACGCACTAAACTATGCCAAACAGCGTGTATGTGCTCTGTCCGTGTATGCACGGCCTGTTACTACTGACAACACGGGACTCTAATCTCATACAACTTTTGTCTTAAAAATCCGTTAAAAATCTATATATTTTCATTGAAACATAGCGAAAAAAAAATCGATAAATAAAGCAAGCGTCAATTTATCATTTATAATCAGCCGATAAAATAATCGAAGGCAGGCGTAACTCGAATCTCGAGCATTTCCAGTCCTCGCTCCGAACCCACACGAAATCCGTCGCGGCGAAAAGAGTTTAGCCAGTCCGGATTATCCCGTCCTTCGTGTCCAAGCGATAGAAAAGATAGAGGAAAGAGGAAAAAAGCTCGTGATAAATGAGACAGGATTGCAAAGCACTGACAGCTGCCGAACTTGAGCGGGCATCTCTGCGTGTCCATGGGGAAGTCCTCGAGATTCATGGGGCAGGCGGCTTTGATGGTGAGCCTGCAACATACATAAGCCAGCAACGAGCCATTAGCAGCCGCGCCAACTGCGCCGATTATTTAGAAATTTTCCCTACATATAGAAAATCGCGTTCGATTGGAGCGGCGCCGCGGCCGAGTGGCCACTTGACCCGCCCGCCCTCAAGAGCGCCCGAAAGCGGTTAATCGAGTTTAAAAAATATCAATTTTCCCAAGGGCTCGCCGAGAGAGCCGAGTTTTTTAATATACCAAGGAAGGAGAGAGAGAGATGGTTGATAGGGCACACGTGCTCCCCCTTTCTCTCTTTCTCTTTTAGCGGCGAAATTCAACGGATTAGCCCCGCTGACGAATGAAGCCTGCTCTCCGATTTGTCAAAGAGCGGCCCAGAGATTGCCTCTTTCGGAGGTTGGGAAAGCCGGCGCACGCGGCTATAAGAGAGGGCTCAATTACGGACGTCCCGAGGGAGATCTGAGCCCGCGCTGATTTCATTAATATTTTTGCGGCAGTTGGACCGAGGTATAGGCTTGGAGAGAGCTCGGGGAGGGCTTCGAGGTATCACTCGAGGATCACTTTTTGGTCTGTCGTCAAAATTGAGGATCGTATGGGCGGGATGCTCGATATGGCAAGGCGAAATGGAAAAAAGTGACTAATGGGGGGCTAGTTGGATTTATGACGGTAAGAGAGCTTCTTACTAATAATCTATTAAATTTATGTTGCTTTGGAAAATCAAGTTTTTATTAATTTTCGAATAACTTGAATTTCAACGCTTTTTCAGATTCTGTAAAGTAACCGAAAGAAATTCATGAAATTACAAATCTTACAACTTTAATAATTTACTTGAAGAAGTTTCAAGTTGATCGAGGTTAAATCTCAGCAGCGAGAAATCCTTTGTACTTCAAATATTTACTTTCAAAATAATAACTGATTTAAAGTTTAACGAGTAGTTAATATCAATTATTCAAAATTATTAATTGAAAATCGTAAGAAATACCTTCCCACAAAAATTAATTCTTTAAATAATCGAAACGACCAAGTCAAATCAACTAGCTCGCGCAATAATTAATATAAGTAGTCAAGCGTCTCAGCCCTAACTTATTAACAATCCGCCACATCAAACCCAGCCCTAGCTCGCCTGCCGCAATCTCGTCGCTAATTGCAAAGTAGCAACTCTCGGTCAACTATAAGAGTAGCTGCATGCACATATATATTCAATACACAAACCTCGAGCTGTAGAGCACGCGTCCGTCCTGGTACAGCCTGACGAACTTGTTGGGGCTGGTGATGGTGTGGAGGTAGCTCTGCTTGCCGTTGTAGAAGTAGGTGTCGGGCTTCCAGATGCGCGCCAGCATGGAAATCGAGAGGGCCAGGGTTTCCTTGCCGCTTTGGAAGGCCAGCCGGCGGTCCACCCACGATTGACGGAAGTAACAGTCCATCGAGTACGTCTTGAGATAAGAGCGTCAAGTTTTACTTATAAGTATATCTTATATTGATAATTCGGACAGTGCTTTAATAATTGCGTGCTTATAGTGTGAATTTAAGGGGACTTTGTTAAGAGTGAAGCTTTATTGCAGCGTGGAACGGTGGAACTTTAGTAGGGGAATATTGTTCGGCTACAAGAGATTGTTGACGCGGACAATGAAACAAGTTTTGGAAACTTTTCGACGTCTTAAAGCAGCTGAATGTCTTATAATTGCGTTGATTTGCTACTTTAAATGTTATTCTCCGTCCTCTTGTTTTGCTTTACTACACGCTAAAGTAACCTGGATATAAGCGTTATATAAAAACCTTATTAGAAAATCTTTATATTTTTTATTCGCACGATTAAAATTAAAGACGCGATATACGTAAATGCATATGGTTACATAAGACCATTCGGAGTATGAGATTCCAGATTTATCGAGCTTAATTAGCATATAGGTAAAAGTGCAGCGCGGAGATTATGTCATCAGAAACTGCTCAAATTGCTAATATCTGCTAGATGAACGTGAGTTCGGCCCGGAATCAGTTGATCCGTATTAAAGTGCCCGGGCTAGACGAATTAGCTCCGAAATCCCTCGCCGCTTACAACTGTGCCCATAAATCCAACAAACTTTGAATTTTCCCCCTATGATTTCCTTCTCGATAAACTTCTTTATCATCAATAGAATAATATGATTATTAAATTATTCAACTAAACTATTTTGAGCTTATTAAATTTACCATTTTACAAACTTGTCAAAAAGATGAAAGTTAACATTTTCTCGTTAATTATTTAGCAGCGAGAAAAAAAAGTGATAAGCGGCGGCAAGAGAGCAAAGAAAGAGCAAAGTCGGAAACATCGCAGATAGATTTCGCCGGCAAATCTATTTACCGTCTTGGAGGAAAAATCACTGAAGCATCTTGGCTCCTTGTCCTCGCTCTTTTCCTACTTTTCAATAGAACGTCTCCTCAGCCGACCCGCATCGGCCGTCAGTCGCACGCACGCAAGCTTTCTACCTATCTCTGCAAACTTTTACGATCTAGCCCGCAGCACATATAGCTAGATATAACGATCCGAGCGACACGCGTGGGACAATAGAAAGGCTTGGAAAAGTAAGCTTTTATACCATGTCGACCTCGGATATGGGTCCCATGCTGCGCACCATGATGTCGACCTCGACGATGGCGGGCGGCCCGCCAAAGTCCGGGCGCACGCTGTTGTCGTAGCCGCGCAGCAGGTTGTCCAGCAGCTCGCTTATGTTGCCGTGATTGTTGCTCTGGGTGCGCTCGCGCCTGCCGCCGCTCCCGGACCTCGGCTCCGCTGCTACTCTGCAAACCATTCATCTACTTGTCTACTTTTTTTCTACATTCATTATATGCAGTTGTCTTTTTTTTCTCCTGTTCGTTATCTCGTATTGACAAAGACATTTTTATTGAAGCTAGTAATTTTTATGAAGCTTTTCTTTCTTAGCTTAGACATAAAAAAACTCGGCAATATTCAAAAATAAATAAAGTATCATTTGGATGTTTAGGCTTTTAATATTAGTTTTGTTTCTAAATAAAAAATATTTATCTCCCTATATTATATAATTATATTGAGAGGCTTACGA
>UELX01005819.1:0-12543 GCA_900480035.1 Eupelmus urozonus | reverse complement strand
ATTGCAACGATGTAACTGCAATATCAAAGGGCGCGCTAGCGCCCTGCCGGCAAAGAGGGGGAAAGGGGCATTATAAACAACTTTGCATACAGTTTGAATGTTGTTCTTTTAAAATATTAAGTCACTAATATAATATAAATAAGTCGCTCTAATGTTATACGCTGTTATATATAGACAGATGTTCGCAAAGATTTTTTGACGGCTTAACATAATACTGTTACAATATTGCAACGATGTAACTACAATATTGACATAATACTGTTACAATATTGCAACGATGTTACTAATATTGACATAATACTGTTACAATATTGTTACAATAATAAATAAATATAATTACAATATCATTACATTATTAATAAATTATTATTGTTATTATTACATTGTTACATTATTAATAGTAAAACTACAATATTGATACAGTATTTTTCCAATATTATACCATCATTATTACTACATTTTTTCAATATTGTAACAATGTTGCAATAATAATAATAATAATAATAATAACAATAATGTTGTAATTTTTAATAAGAAATCTACTTTTTAAAGAGCTTTACGCATCTCGTATGAAAATAAATATAAAAATCGTTTTTGTGATCCCCAACGACAATTCCAAATTCAATCTGTGAAGATTCTGTACAAAATGTAAGTGATCATTTTAAATATAGGGCATTCACAACCGAAATAGACCAACCGCTATTTTTGAAGTTCTTGTGAAAATGCAGTAGTGCAGCTAACTAATATTTAATTCAAAAGATGAGTATTGATATTTACATAAGTAGTTTTTCGACACTATAGAATCCAACGATAACTAAATCTCTTATGTAATAATTTCAGAATAGAACTTTTACCGAAAAATTACTGCCTTTCAAAATGAACTTGTCTCCTTTTAGCACTGGACCCTCGATATAATTCTGATAGGTTTTTTCCATGTTTTATTATTTTACAGAATAAGTTAATATGTAAATATCGATCAAGTGCAAAAGTTAATAAGAAATCTAAATAAAAGATGGATAATAAAAATATCGACATTGTTTTTATTATATATACCTAAAACTTTAATATTATTGAACAAAATCAAGTAAGATAATACAAACTTAATGCATTTATACCAGTATAGGTCAAGCAATTAAAATTGTAGATGTATCCACATACAAAATAGTTAACTTTCCAATTAAAATTCTAAAACATTTTTTATATGAAAAAATTCAGAAAACTATTACTTTTGATAAAATTCTATATTTTCTTTACAATTGGAACAATAAATTGCATTAAACAAATTTAAATAAACAAAGGCTTTAATTATGAGAAATTTTATTTACTATTTACGATTCAAGACTGCAGAAAACTACGTATACTCTATCAGCAATCTGTTCTCTCAATTTCTTAGACCTTCTCTTTTACCTACAATCATTAAAACATTAAAACCATAAAACAACTCTTTGTAGCAAAACCATTTCAGCAATTAAAAAAAAAATCACTTGCAGTAACTTACCACCCACACCACTCGTCACAATAAAACACACAATCTATATTTTCGTTCGCGCGAGCAGGCCTGCAGAGCCGCAGCGTAATCGTATTACGCGTTTTGATGCCCGAGAGCGAGCTAGCTCTCGCAGGAGGTAGCCGGATTAAGTCTAGCGGTGGAAGAAGCATCTCCCGCGCATAAAAGAGAGAGAGAGAGAGGAAGGAGGTTAAGCGACTCACACGCGCTCCTCTCGACATTAAAAGCGCGCCCCGGCGACGTCAACTTTATATCCACTTTTATCCGGCGCGTTTAACGCGCAGCTCGCGCCGTAAAAACTGCAAAATTATGTTTAATAGTCGAAAGAGAGGGGGCCGGCCTTTCATTACGATTTACAACTTGCCGGACACGCGGCCGTATTTCACTATTAACCTGCCTGCTAGCAACTTCGGCCCGTTACGCGCTCGCGCCCCCTGCACGGCCGGATGGAAGTTCGCGCGCTGCGCGCCACGAGCTCGCAAATTAATCGGGCGTTTAAGGCTTGATTGCAATGTTAATCTTTGAGCTTGCGCAACCAGCTCATTGTGACTATACGTGTCGAATCGGGAAGCAATTTTTTTTTTCGCCGCGTGAGCTTTTTTTTGGTGCCAGGGTGTTTTGCTACCATCCGACTAGCCAAATTAATTATAGAAGGAGAGAATAAAGGACGGCGAGGGTTTTTTGGTATTTTATGGGAGAACGATATTACGTAGCCGATTGCGTAATGTTCTGAGGTTCGTGCGTGCACAAACGGCCCACTTACGATTGATTGAATTAACGTTGCGTTCTAATTATCGGGCGAACTATTTGTTGGATTAAAGTATAATGTAACTGTAGTTTATAATTATACCGTCTAAATATAATTATCTACGTCTAATATTTGCATATAAGTACTATTTGGTGTATTAAACTTCATTAATTAATTTGCATGGGCTACAATTTATTTTACAGCGAAATGAGTATCCACTGATTATAAAGAAAGGTTTGTAATAAGAATCTTTTCGACTGGCATTATACCAGATTAAGCATCACTTCATCGTAAATAAAATAAAATAATGATAAAGTAACGATAAAGTACATTTTCTTATAAAAACGTAAAAAAATGTCCCCACAACCACTAAAACTCCCAAAAGTGCCGTGGCCGCTATAACAGTAGCGCGAGCCCTTTGGTTCTTCAGTAGATTAAGGCTGGCTCATGTCCAATCTGCAGGAGATAAGGGCTGGGTACGGTTCGGCGTGGCTTCTTGAGTTAAGTTCGGCCGTCGTCCCTTGGATCAGAATGTTGTTGGATAGGTGCTGATGATTCTACGGTCATCAGATGAACGATAGCGAGTACATAATTACATTTAAGTATTTACTGCTCTCTTGGTTTTGCTAAGCAAAATACGTACACGCACGTCTTAAGGTCGCATCAGATAAAAGCTCCTGGTACACACATTTAAACAGCGTTACAAGCTATAGTTTTTAAAATTATTAATTGTTAATATCATAGTTCTAAGTAATTTATTAATATATTTAGTCTGAGAATCAATAATATATCTATTTGCAAATCAAATATTTGTAAGGTAATATGATCAAATAGTATTGAATTATTTGAAAACTGAAGGCAACTAAATTTAACTAAATCGCGCGTCGCTGATTATATAATTACATTGCATATCATAATCATATTACTGATATTAGTGTTTCTAGGAATAGAAAGCCCATTAGATCAAAATAAATCATAATCTTTCTTTGAAAGCTGAAGAATTCCCTCATTTCGGATAAAGTTCCTAATTTTGTATCTATCACAAATCTAAATCTATCACCATCACAAATAAATAACTTTTAAAACCAGACTTTAGGTGCGACTTTGACTCATCATAGGCCGCATCATCAAGTCCGATAAAATCATGAGCAAATCGTCTCCCAGCCTCGCGCTCGGTTTGATTATAAATAGCTTAATTGAATTGGCAGCACGAGCAGCAAATGACGCACGAAGCAAAACGCTACGGCGGAAATTCGATTCGCGCGCTCGTTACGTCTCCCCCCCGTTAGACGGTTATTACATGTCGCTTCGATCGGGGCTCCGCCGAGACACTGCCTCTACACGTAATTGAAACGAGCCGCTCGTTCCTTCTTTTCTTTCTTTGTTTGTCTCGAGGGTCCTTTTTTCGTGACTTAGGTGAAAAGAGGAAACCGACTCTTAAGCAGCACTAGTCGCGTCGAAGAGTTCCTCTCTCGTATGAGGGGCTTTCTTTCATTATGCACTCGTTTTCTCATATGAGTATGTGTGAGTGTGGGTGTACGTGCGCGAATTCTCGCGTGAGGGTGCTCACATATACGTGCAGGCTTGTAAATATCTGATTAAGGGAGTTAGCTAAAACGAATGGCAGGGCGGAAGTAATGGCGCTATAATAATCAGTCGTAATTAGGAGGCTTAAACTCTTAATGCAGTGTAAACATTGAATGCCACTGTGTAATTTAATACGGATGCATAATCGCATTATTCATTCGTTTTATTAACTTCGTTTGCACGGCCTTTTTAAGGCGATGACAGATGCACAACTAGCTGGCTGTCGAAAACCTTAATTTTGTTTTTCAAAGTTTTCGATAAACTCTGAGTAACGAAAGCGCTTCAAGTGAAAAAGTCATCTTCGAGCATCCCAATAAAAAACCTGCTTAATTTCTATGAATATTTTTCAAACTTTAAAAAGGGTACTTTTCATATGTACTCTCCGACGTTCTTGAAAGTTCCAGCGAAGTATTTCTCCCGGGGAAAGAGCAAATTATACAAATTTTTTGCGCACGAACTAAAAACGAGCCAGCACCTTTCACCGATAGCCTACCAAAACATTAACCACCTGCACGTGTCACCGTAAATGCCTGCTGGTTCAACATTTAATTGCAGCAAGTGACGTAAACCGCTTACTTCCGGAAAGCTTTCGATGTATAGAACTAGTTCGCCCTCCTCCTTTCTCTTTCTCTTACTATCTCTCTCTATATATACATAGATTCGCGGGCACTCAAACTTACCAAACCAGTTAGCGTCAACTTCATCAAAGCTTAAGAAAATTACAAGTGAGTCAGTTGCGTGCGCGGTATGGCAACGTCAATTATAATTACCCGTACTTCCTGCGCCCGAAAACTTTGGCTCTTTTTAAAATGATTCTCACGAGCATGACATGAGCCTGAAATGCTGGAAACGAATTTTGCGCGCCAAAGTTGCATCTCTTTTTTTAAAAGGGAATACGCCGCAGTCTCTCGCTTTATATAGAAAAGTTCCTCGATAAGGATTCGCCCGGGCGCGCCAAGTGTGCGTCATTTGTATGACGGAACGCAAAAATGCTCGAGTATTTTTCAGCGCGGAAATGAGAAAACTGCGCGCGTAACTCCACTTTCATACTGCGAGCCGCGAAAAACGAGGCGTTCGGAATCTCCCTTCCCAATCGATAGCGGTATCTTTTTGCGAAAGGGACTCATCTGTCGGGCGAGCGCGGAATTTTGTCTGTGGATCTTTTTATTTAAGCTCGCTAAATGAGTTTTTCTTGATAAATAATAGAAAAAAGTTTCATATTGATACTCTGACTGGAGATTTTTATGTTTGCGAACAAATGTATTTTTCTCGATGATTTAATGAGATGGAGGATAAATAATGTGATTTAAAAGTATTATCGACGTTTGATTATTATCTAGTAAAAGTTGAGTTTTTAAAAAGAATATACAGTTTATTCATGAAAATTATTTTACTCTTGTAAAAATTTTATTCAGAATAAAATAACTAAGGGCTTCTGATTTTTGTGGACTACATTTATCAAATATTTATGTTAGTTTAACTCAAACAATAGTTTGATGTCACTTCTGGAAAAAAATAACATAAATATTGAAGGGCAAAAATTAATTCTTCCTTTTTCTCAAAAAATGAATTAAAATACAGAAAAACAGTGGATGTACCAAGCATATTTATATTTTCTAGTTACAAAAAAATATTCATTCAGTTAAGAAAAGAATTTTTATCATCTGCATACCTACAAAACGGAAAAACATATACGTAAAACAGAATTTTTCCAGAGCGTTACAAAAATTTCGACAAAAATGAAATCTCACGTTTAAATATATATACTAACTAATTATTAAAAAAATTTTAACAGTTCAGTTAAAAAGAAATAATAAATACTCCTGATACTAAGTAAACCCACTTCAAATTCTTTTACTAAAAAAATACACAATATCTTCGCCTCTTATAGAAAATTTAGATGCAATATCCTTTCCAAAGCGCGCTTTAAATTCCGCCCGTGAGCGGCATCCTCTCCCAACATCTTTAACATTTAAAATTTTCGAATTCACCGGGAGAGTATTTTCGAAATTTTATCATCTCCCGTCCACACGCTTGTTTGCAGCTTTGCAAACCGAACCGGCCCCAAAGCTCCCTCAATCCCCAATCGCTCCATCAGTCATTCCAAAATAAAACAAAAAGAAAAAAAAACATATTTTTTCCACGCGATCCCAGAAACACACACTCCCACGCTTATCCAGCTCCTGCGAACTTGCGCAAAGCTAAACGCCCCGAAAGAGGGTTTAAAGGGCGCCCGCGGCGCTCCGTCCCTTGAATCAAATGGCACTGTAAATTGCAAATGCGAACTAATTGCTTTCACGCTTTACTCAGCGACCGCAGCCAGCAGCCCGTTTTAACGAGGCGCAGTCCCTTGCCATAACCGCGGCGCGCAGCCCCGCAGGGCCAACAAAGATCCGCGAGAGCTCGTAATAGGATTTCAATTTTGTTTTAACGAACGCGACTTTCCGCCAGCTCTGAGCGCCCGGGCCCCTCTAACAATGTTTGAAAATTACCGTGCCGCGCTCACGGCGCGAGGAAAACATTCGCGTGAAATCGAGGACCGCGCGCTGGTTCCGGCGCAAAAAAGGGTTAACAGTTTGTACAGGACTGTTTTTTTTAACCGTTGCAAATCTTTCTTACAATGGGAAAATCACGCGTAGCTATCATCGAGCGAACGAGCGACGTTTATCTAAATGATTTCCCTCGTCACTCTCGGTTACAGCTGGCAACATTCTGTGCCACATTCAGCGCAAAACGAGAAGCGCGATAGTCCATAAAACAGCCGTCTAATTGAATCCTCCTTGTCCGTCTCTCAGCCGCGAAACGGCGCCCTCCCATCCAAGACGAGATTCCGTCGCTTAAGGGATAAAGCCATTGTTGCGCGCGCGCGCGGCCACTGGCCGGTATACGCTGTAAACTGTATAAAGGCTCTCGCGCCCCCCGCGCGCTCTCGTCACATATATAGGCCCCGGTATACTCGCCGGGCCGCGCGCATCAAGGCAAACTAGCAGTAGGTAGTAGTAGCAGCCTTCCTGCGCGGCGCTACATTGTTTGCCGAAGCGCTGTTTGTTTGTGTGTCGCTCGCGCGCGCGCGAGACCGGCCGATCGTTAGTGTGTTTGGCCCGATGATATAATTGTGTGCTTAGCTCGAGCTGCGCGCGTAGCGGGGAAGGACAAGTTGGCCGGTGTGTTGTATGCCCTCCCTCACCTCTCCACCCCCCACCTTTTCATCCCTCCCTTTGCTAGGTATATGCGAGAGGGAGAGGGAGAGAGGGTATCTGTGTTTGTCCAACTACGGGGGCTTTGTGCGCCTCCGACGAGGCGCCCCGCGGCGAAATCAGCGACGACAGACGCTGAAATTATGTATACGTTCGCGGGAGGCTATTAGTCGATCCGATATCGCTAGGGCTGGCAGGTGATATTCTTTAATTTTTGGCTTTGGCAAGCTGGTTGGTGAGAGGAAGTAGGTTTTGTGTGGTTTAAGTAATTTAATTTTTACTGATAACATTGACTAGTCTAATTTAATTAGTGGATGTTTGTGAGCTGTTCATGTTTGCAGTTCGACTGGAGAGTAGAACGATGTAATTTATGAACTGAAACTTTTTCTTTATTTAACTTATGACTGTAATATCAAGTTTTATAGTTTTATAAGTGTTGTACTTTTATTGCACTCTAGTAAAAAGTTCAGTGATTTTATTTCTCGTTTGAAATGTTGTTCCACTATGTCGTTAAAATTTACTGCGGTCAATCATATTAACATTATAGCTATAAAAATAGTTGTTGATCTATCACTTTCCAATATCTTCAATATTAGCTTTATATTGGCTAACAGCAGCATGACATCTGTATGCTCAGATTGAGCCATATCGGACTAATGTACACAGCGTCATCAATGACGAAATGTACATAGATATAATGTAGAAAAATGTAGCTATGATTTCATGCTGATTGGAAGATCTTAAACTAATTTTATTATTAACGGCGTAAATTAACAATTATTAAGTTAACATTCCATCCTTGTTAAAGCAAATAGGTGCATAAATGAAGAAACTTTCAGCTATCAAGGTAAAGTTTAAACTTGAATTTGCGGCGCACTATGGTTTATTTTATTATTCCTGTCTATTCTCACTCTCGGCGACACCGGTGTAAATAGTAGCTTCATGAAACAAGATTTGCCGGACACTTGGCGCGCTTTAAACCCGGTGCGACTATTGTAATGCACTTTACGATTTGCGGTCAGTGCCTCAGTTACAGCTGTAGACAATTCCTAAAGCTGAACAATGCGCAGGGCACTCCAAAACTTTACTGTATTGCTGTATTATTTACTGGCACGTCCCCTCGAAGCTTCAGCTCAAAAAAGATCAGATAGTTTATGAATTCGCTATTAAACTATCCAACACATCTGCTACTTGTACGTACTTCTTACCTTAGTAAAAAAATAGCACATTGGTAAAACAGCATCATTTGCAAAAAAAAAAAAAAAAAAAAATATATAGCAAATATAATAGGCCTTATGCAGGGTTTTACTGGATCGTGAGATATTGGATTGTAATATTTAATTACGCCCTATATATAGTTAAGACCTAAATAATTTTGTACCACTATACCCGTATAGTTAAATTTGAAATTGCTAATTGCAAAATATTGATAATCTCTAATTATAAAGCAATATTTGATAGAAACATCAATAAAAGGAAAGGAAACGTCGTTTTAATAACACATGAACGAAATTCAATATTACAACGATGTATATTTCAGGATGACCGATTCTTACTATAAATGTTATATAACTTTTTTATGAAATAAAAAAATCAATAAAATCTGATCGTCAGTATTAAAAAAAAATAAATAATATAACATGTTAATCAATATATTTAAAAAATATATTCTAAATAATATCTATCCGTCTTTTGAATATAAGATATCATAAATTAGAAAAAAAAATTTTTTTGCGTACATACTTAAGTAGAAAAAATAGGAAGAGGTTAAAATAATTGAAATTATTTATATTTGATCATATATATGCATGTATTCCGTTTTTAGAATTTTAAGTTTGCATAACATTAGTACAATAATTACTATTCTATTTATGTTATAATGAATTTCAATAATATAGTAATAATTTACTCAAAATATTTATTTAATAATAACAATAAACTTCACTTAAAGCAATCTAAGAGGTTAATTGTCATTATTTTAAATAAAAAAGTTTCAATTTTGAAATGTTAGGAAAAACTAATAGAACAAAGAGGACTACTTCAAATTAACTTTAGCTTAATTATTTTATTTTGAATTTTTCGTTTACAAATGCTCTTTCTTTCCAGTTGCATGATCGTGCTGGTGTATCTAGTAGCTTCAACTTTAAAACCCAAAAAATTTTAAACCACTACAAAATTTGATAAACTTTAACAATTAATACTTTTTTATTATTTTTTGTTTCCATAACTTCCTATTTGTTTCCTTTACCCCGAAAATACGAAACACGGCTACAGCTGTAAATACGTTTATGCCATGCACAAAGAACAATAGTAGCATCGCTATCTCTACCTTAGCCGAAAATGGCTGCAAACGGATATTCCTATCTATCCGTGCTTCTGGTGAAAGCGGCTCTCAAATACTATAATTACGTAACTGTCATATTACTCTAAATAAAAAGTAGCAAATAATCAAATTAAAATTTTAAGAGAAATAATATCAATGTTTTATGTATGGATTATTTTTTTATAAACAGCTAAAATAGTAACAAATACTTAATAAAGCCAAAATTAATTACGAGAATTTAATAATAAAAATGTACTATTCTGCATGTACTATTCTACTAAATTCACTATTAATCTCACACGTTAATTAATGCAGATTATACATATTACCTAATATTTTTTCTAAACGAACATGTTTCACATAAATTTAAAAAGAAAGCTCATTATAAATTTAACTAACTAGCAATGCTCTACTTGAACATCTAGTAGAAGCACAATAAAAAATACATAATGACAATGATTTGATTTAATAATGATCAATGAATTAACATAATAAGATATTGAGATTGTACAAAAAATAGATGCAGATAATTTAGAAAGTTTCAAATTTAATGCAAATATGCACATATTTGTGTAACTGAGAATGTTATTACAAAGCAAACGAATATATGTATGCCCCTGTGGATGTTGCAGCATATAAACAAGCACTCGAGTTACATGAAAGCTAATTCAAAGTTTTAGTTCGCGATGCATTTAAATAGTAAATATTCAATTATTTTTTAGACAATATTATTTTTAAACACTTTATTTTCTCCATTATATTGAATTTTAAAAGTGAAAGATGTATAAATTCACTATTTTTTAAATAAAACTACACCATATTCTATAAATATTAATATTTATTTAACGAGAATGTAACAAGTCAAGATCTACTTTATGTAATATTGATAATTTTACATCAAAGAAGAATAATTATTCTCTGAAATGATGATGCTACTACGTTTAAAAACAAGTGACTTTTTTTATCTTTCAATTTTAGAGTATATATGATTAATGAAATGAAATTAAATAATTCCATGAAAAAAAGGTTTTGTACAGCTAACGATTTTTAGAGAGACAATTTAAACAATATAAAATATTTTAATTAATTATCAAACATATAAATGTTCATGTTACAAAAGCTCTTACCAGTGACGCACATTTGACAAATAACTATCTTGCTATCGTCATGTCTGACGTCTCTTACAAAATATATGATAAAAAAAAAACTTTTTAATCATATTAGACCCAACGAAACCCATAGAAGCACTAGTACAGCACATCACTCCTCCCTCTTTTTCTCTCTCTTTCTTTTACTCTCTCCCTCCTAGGTATGGTCCGCACAAAGGGATAGCGCAACTACAAGGACGACAGTAGTCTCGTCACGAGATTAAACTACGTGGACTTAAATCAATTGCGGCTTCAAAATAAACCTCCTTCGCGGCAGGAGCTGAGATTGCATTAAAATGAGACTGATTATTATTTTATTCGCGGCGCAAAAAGCCCGGCGGGGCTTTATGAAGTCGGCCGCAAGCCAGCCCACGAGAGATTAAGCTGCGCGCCGCGCAACAAAAGTTTGAGGCTCGTATAATTAATTTCAGCAAGCGCAACAATTTTTAGAGCCGCAGAGCAGCTCTGATTTACTTTGAGGACAAGAATTAGGTCGATTTTGCGAAGCGACTGCGACAGATAAAATTAAGCTAAATCCGCGTAATGGAATTATATCTTTAAATATAATATGTTTATAAGCGAATCTAAAAGTACGCGATTAATATAGGTATAGAGCAGTGTCATGCGATATTAAACTCGGCCCAAATAAAGGGTTTGCCACTGTGCCCGATATATTTATAAACTTTTAAAAGTTTAATTAAAAGAAATATTTCGGTTGCCCCATGCGCTTTTGAATTGAATTTATTCAACTTAATCATCTTGACACAATTGAGCTCTTCTCTTCCTCTGTCTTCTCAGAAGAAGCAGGAAAGTCTTTACTCCATTAATTTAAAACGAAAATCCTGAGTGAAAAGTACAGTTGCTTTAATTAGTGGGATTCGCATGAAACCACGAGAACTGCTGAGCGAGCAGCGAGCCTGAGAGAAAATTCCGTATATACAGCTATTTTTCCCCTTTTTAATACCTTTTTCCAAAAGGATTTAGAGGATTATTTTGGCTTTTTGATATATTTAGGTGAAACTAAAAAGCGCCATTTTATACATTGTACTTTTAATGAAAATCAGAATTTTAATGAGACTTAAATTTGATGTTTTTGTATTAATATTAACTTATTTAAGTTTTACATTGAATTTTTGAAGAAAAGAGAAACTCGTTCTCCTAGGTATTCTCAATTTATCGTCTTATTTTGACCTTTTCTTCTCGGATCTACTTTTTGAATTTGTATACACTACGGTTTTCCTACTTTTAATGATAAAAATTTCAAAGCCCAGAAAAAAATACACCGTGACAGAAATAAATTATATAAAATATTAATTTAATAAAGATTTTCTAAATATTTATAAAAACTGAAGTAAGAAAATTTCAAAACTTTGAAACTTTGTCGAATAATTAAGGTCTTAAAGTCTTACAGTTATCTACGATCTTTTCATCCTTTTTTAAGCCTGAAAAAACATCTCGTAGTCGCGTTGTTGGTTTTAACTACAGAAAATAAAGGCGCCGACGAAATATTTTTTCAAAATTAAAAACTAGCATAACTCACCCAAGACATTTCAGAAAATATCAGAGCTTCAATCAAATGCCAAAGTACGTCACTAATTGATCAACGCAATCTAGGCTGCAGCCTTCCTGGCTCTCTTCACAGCACTTTCACGTAGGTCGGACCTGAAGAAAGAAAAGAAGGCGGCGCCCCCTTAAAATCGACGTACAGCGCAAAGAGTTGAATGAGAGTATTAATCTCGAGTATAAAGTAAGATAAGTGGAGCCGGCGTTCGCGCTTCGAGTCGGTCGAATATCTGCCCCGAGATGTAGAAACTAATTCCAGCCCCCGTAATGGCTCTGCCAATAGCAATTTCTGCAGGGACCGAATGGCCGGGCGCTCGCGCGATTCCGACGATCTTAAAGCTAAAGCAAGCCCAGAAAAGTTTCCAAGCTACGGCTTTCCAGCGAAAGATATAGCCGGAGAGGCTTTTCAGCCGAGCCCCTCCCCCCCCCCCCCCTCTCCCTCTCTCTCTCTCTCTCTCTCTCTCTATCTC
>UELX01005818.1:0-12543 GCA_900480035.1 Eupelmus urozonus | reverse complement strand
ATATATGAGATACAGTTACAGATACACGTATATATAGATATACTATCCCATACATTTCTTGTTCTTGTATCTGTATCGGTTTCTGTATTTTTTAGCGTGTAACGGGTCTAACATGCGTGGAAGCTGGAAGGCGGAACTCGGAATTACTTGACGTGTCTTTTCAAAATGACATAACCTCAAGAATAGCAATAAGCTTAAATACATTTATTGTTCATAGTTAAACAATATTTTGTGATATAATTTTTTCCAAAAATGACTGAAGAAAAATTCGTTCCACCAAAGGCTCCAAAAGATCTTTGCTTCAATGAGCTGGATTTCGTTCAGGTAAAAATAAACATAAAACGTCAATTCTAACCTTTTTATTTCTTTCACCTGCTTTATTTTTTTTTTTTTTTTTTATAATTTAACTAATGTTTCAATTTTTCTGATTTTAGAATATTTTTGATACTGACACTTTTCTTCATGATCATAGAAAAAATGTCAGTCTGGAAAAGATGCGAGACGATCTTGGAGTTTACTTAAAGATTCTGAGATCAGCTATGATAGAACTTATAAATAAAGACTATGCTGATTTTGTTAATCTTTCTAGTAATCTTATAGGATTAGATAAAGCTATAAATAATTTAGAAATTCCCCTTGGTCAACTCAAAGAAGAAGTCATGGTAGGTCCAGGATCCATAATTTCTATTTATTTGCAATAAAATCAGCAATAATACATCTTTTAAAAAAAAAAATTATGTATAAATAGTTAAATATTAATTTTAATTATCAAAATTTTATTGATTTTTAGCAAGTTAGACAGTGTTTAGATGACACAATAACAGAAATGACAAATAATCTAGGCAAGCATAAACAAATAAGAGAAAGAAAACAAAGTTTACACAGCTTAATTAGGTTTTACAAGTCAATATCAAAGCTGAGTACCATCCTTGGATCTTGCAATTCTTCGGAACTTGCATTAAAGCCAGATGTATTAGAGCGGGCTGCAACAGAATTCAACCAACTGAAATTTCATACAAGTCGTTGTAAATCTGACCTATCTGTGGACCAAATTAATGTTAGTATCAAAAATTAAAATGAGCAAGTTAGTTAATTTGTTTAATTACAAAATTGAACTACTTACGTATTTTGTAGTTATACAAATTACATTACTTTTAGAAGGCAGCTATAAATATAAAATTTTAATCATTTATTTTTTATCTTGTTTAGAGAATGATTGAATTAGATGAATGTCTTATAAAGAATTTAAACACATTATTAGTTATCTATATCAATCAAAAACAGTCAGCATCTTTAACACGATGTTTGAGGATTTATGTAAGTCTTGATAAAGTAATAGATGCTGAAGAATTGGTGCAAAAAAAAATTGTAGCACCTGCTGTAGAAAATATAATTAGTGAATATAGTTTCCAAAATGATCCATTAGGATTACAAGGAACGTATCAAAAATTAGAAAAAGTCTTAGATGTTGCTTTAAAAGAACTTCTAGATTTGACTTTAAATCCAGACAGGTAATATACCTGGAAAAATATCTTAAAAATTCATTTAATTTAAAGTTTTTATGTAATAACTTATAAAAATATTGTTCTAGATTATCGGTCAAAGGTTTTAATTTTTTAGTAAATAGTTATTGGCCTGAAATTGAACAGAGAATTGAAGACTATTTGCCAGTGATATTTGCACCAGGAAATCCAGAATTATTCCATAAAGTGAGTTTATTGTTTTTCAATGAATTGAATTCTTGTTATTTAACTATTAAAATTCTGCCTGAAGTATTACTATTCATTCTAAACATTAATATTTCCATATAAAGTAGTATATATTTTTACTTTTTAGCGCTATATAGAAACTTTATCTTTTCTCTTAAAATTGGAGAAAAGATGTTGCACTACAGAAACTATTCATCGTTTAAAAAATCATCCTCAGTATGAAAGGTTTCTGAAAAAATGGAATCTACCAGTTTATTTTCAGATAAGATTTCAAGAAATCGCAGGAACAGCTGAAAGCATTCTTTCTGCCAATGTTTCTTCAGTCTCCATTCGTCGAAATAAAGGTTCTATGAGCCTTGACAATTTTACTCTTCATGCAACTTGCATTGTTTGGGATTGTATTTTACGAGCTTGGGCAGATGAAGTCTATCTTCCTCAACTTCTACACAGGTGTGCAAGACTTTTTAATATAAATTTTTATGAACAATTATGTAACACCTTTATGAATTCAAAAAGTGAATTTTTTATAGATAGTTTATAATATTTAATTTATTAAAACCATCTAGGTTTTGGAAATTGTGCCTTCAATTGTGTTCAAGATATCAAGAGTGGTCTCGGACTTCCATAAAACAAGTAAATATTATTAATTTAAAAAAAATTTATTTTTTTTCTAATTTTCAACTAAAGTAGAAAAATTGTTTAGGTTTGGCCTATAGTAACAGTTAATGAAACTAATCACAGTTCTGAATTAGAAAATTCACCAAAACTTGAGTTCCTTGTTGGAGTTTATACTGATATTGAAAAACTTTCCATAAAAATGTCCAACTTCGTAGAAATATTAGGTGATAAAGTATCTAATTTAAGTTCTAATATAATAAATTTATTAAATGGTAACTATGCTTATCAAATAAATTATTTAAATTACAAGAATCCATGTATAAGTAGTAATATTTACAATTTTGAAATGAAATAGATTAAATTAAAATAGCTTTAAATACTGAAAAAAATTTAATTTATTAAAATTTTTTTCAAAATTTAAATTCAATGTTTGGTTTACACTGATTATTTTATTGTTTTTAATTATTAATGTAGTAAAAGTTCTTGAAAACAATGGATTATTAAAAATATTTACAGAACAATATATATAGATAACTTTTATAATGAAACAATCCAGTTTGGTTTTAAGAAAATTAAACTTTATAACAGTTAATTTGATAATCGAACTATTTTAAGATATTTCGACGCAAAATGTAAAAATACCACCTATGCTGGTATACATGGATTCGTAAGTTAATAATGCGGCTTAAAAATGAGACAGCAACGTTTTATTTACAGAGTGCACAGGGGAAACAAGGAAAAATTTCGAAGACTGCTTGCCGCTAGTGACCGCAGAGATAGTGAATGAACTGCTTGGCCATAGTGCGACGCATTTGCGACAAATCAGCGACATTCCGCGGCTATTCAGGCGTACAAACAGAGAAGTCCCGACGAAGCCCTGCGCCTACGTTAAGAGAGCTTTGGACTTCCTCACCTCCTTTCACGCGGATTATAAAAACATCATTCCGCAAACCGTTCGCCACTGGCTTGTACTCGCGCTGACGTCCTTGACTCAACAGTGAGTTTTATACTAAGCTGCTTTACCTTCGCCGTTACTTGTAAACAAACCAAATCTATACGTTTTGCTCTCAATCGCATTGCAAATGATCATGGATAAAATCGACTTTTCTTATGAGTTAACATCGCCTATATGTGTAGCAATAGTGCAGCTGAAACTGCTATAGACTTCGAAAATTCAAAAAATTACTACACTTTATAGGAAGTTTTTTAAAACTTTTTTTAATTTACTAAAAACTGTAGTAACTTTTGGAATTTTTAGTCTGAAGCAATTTTACTGATCAGTATTAGCATTTTTCTAAAGATACTTCTCTTAGTGTAAACACCCTTTATTCATAATTTTTAGATAAACAAACTATTTCTATTTTAACAGGTACATGTCAGCTGTAAAAGATGTGTTAATATCTGTCCAAAAAACAGAAGAAAGCTTGAGACGGTTGAAAAAAATTAGAGATAAATCTGCTGGAGTTTCAACTTCTGAAAATCAAGGGACAAGTGATGATGAAAAAATTCGTATCCAATTACTCATCGACGTTCTGAGCTATATTCAAATGGTACTATGAATTTCCGTTTATATAAAGCTTTATCAGATTTAATAAAAATAATTTTTATCAAAAATTATTAATTTTTCAGATCAAAGATTTAGATATAAAACAAGAAGACATTGAGAATTTGAAAGACTTATTAGAGGTGGTGGAAGCAGCTACAAAAAACAAAACTGATCAAAAATGAAAATTTTACACTAAAAGCTTTAAGATTGAAAATACGTTTTTCAATTATTGAATATATGCAGGTTCGTTATTGTTAATTTAAATAATTTTAAAGTATTGTAATCTGATCATAGACATTTGAAATTTCGGTCTAAAAAATTTCCTTTTAAATTAAAATTTGAATAAAGTAACAACATTTTCAAATAATGAATAAACAAGCAAGGTACTTTAAGTTAAATAAATCGATACGTTGCAAAACGCGTAATCCAATTAAAGGCTGTTTAGACTTCAAAAAGTAGAAAATACATCAGATTAAATTCTATAACATAAACTAATTCCGCAGAGGATAAGCTCAAAATGAATCTTCTCGTCGATTTCAGGGTTTTTCTGTACATAAATCAGTGATCGTCCAAGAGAAGTGAAAAGAGGTTCAAAGTCTCGACCAAGGGAAAGGTCATGTGTAACAGCTGCAAGAAACGGGGCTAGCAGCGATGCTCAAGCATCGTGGAAACCCTGATTCGATATTACGACTGCATACTGAAATTTCTCGTGACGGAAATGCACACAAGCGCTTCGAAGTATACACCTACGTTCGCTCGCTTATCCTTTGAAACAGGATTAGGAAGCCTCATTGAAGCACGCCCCATACGTCACTGACGTATAATACTACCTTCTCTCATATAAAGCACCTGGACGGGCTCGCGCGCATCGCAGTCGCTCCTCAACTGCTCGGTACCTCCGTTTCGCCAGATACGATCGGAGCAAAGAGAATTTTTTTTTTATCCCGAGATCTTCCAGGAATAGTGATTCCAAAATGGTGGTGAATTTCAAAGTATTCAAGAAGTGCTCGCCCAATGGCAAGATTGCTGTTTACCTGGGCAAGCGTGATTTCATTGATTATCTCTCAGGAGTTGAGCCCGTCGACGGCGTGGTCCTGCTGGATCCAGGCTATATAGAAACCCAGCGGAAAGTATGGGTACAATTGATCTGCAGCTTTCGCTACGGCCGTGAAGAGGACGAGGTAATGGGCCTGAACTTCCAAAAGGAGCTATATCTATGCTCGGAACAGCTTTATCCAAGGGTCAAGAAAATGGAGCACAACCTCACAAAGTTGCAGGAGCGCCTTCTACGAAAGTTGGGGCCAAATGCGATTCCGTTCACCTTCGAGTTCCCTCAAAGCGCACCCTCCAGCGTGACTCTACAGCCTGGAGCGGACGAAACAGGTGAGCCTTGCGGAGTAAGCTACATCGTCAAGGTCTACGCGGGAGAGACCGAGACCGACATTACTCACAAGCGTAGTACCGTCGGCATGGTCATCCGTAAGATCCAGTACGCGCCAACCAAACAGGGAAGACAGCCCTGCACTGTCGTGCGTAAAGATTTCCTGCTGAGCCCAGGAGAGCTAGAGCTTGAAGTCACGCTGGACAAACAGCTGTATCACTACGGAGAGAGGATCTCGGTGAATGTCTGTGTGAGGAACAACAGCAATAAAGTGGTGAAAAAAATTAAGGCGCTCGTGCAGCAGGGTATCGATGTCGTCATCTTCCAGAACGGTCAGTTCAGGACCGTCATCGACGCCGTCGAGACTCAGGACGGCTGCCCGATTAATCCAGGTTCAAACCTTCAGAAGGTGCTATATTTACAGCCTAGTATGGATAGCAACAGACATCGCAGAGGAATCGCTTTGGACGGTCAGTTAAAGGGCGACACCGGAGAGCTGGCGTCTAGCACACTTTTGACATCGCCGGATGTCAGGGACACCTTTGGTATTGTCGTCTCCTACGCAGTCAAAGTTAAGCTTTACTTGGGTGCATTAGGAGGTGAATTATCGGCCGAACTGCCGTTTATTCTTATGAGACCGAAGCCGACCGACAGATTCAAGGTAATCGCAGGAGACAACATGGCCATCGAGGACATTCCAGTGGACGAGAAGACAAGAGAGGCCGCCCGTTGTTAGATAGCTTTTTTTATTGATCGAGATTTTTATTTAAGATGTCTAGAAGATGGTTCGTAACACGTGATTATGTTTTATTGGAACCTTGTTGTAGTATACTATTAAAAGGAATTAATTATAAATTTTTTATTTTTGTGAAAACTCTTTTTAATTAGTATACTATATGGGTTATGCTTTATTTGTGAATATTTTAGGGGGTGCGAAAATCACTGTTATCTGTCTTACAAAATATTCAAGTTTTCATTGTAAAAATGAAATTTGTTACGTTATTTTACAGTTTATTATGAAACACATTATAACTTTAATTATTGGTTTGAAAGTTGGGCCTTCACTCTTATACTCTTTTTTATATTTTATTAATAAAATAGTCCTTCTTTATGTATTTTGACATATAATATTTCTCAATTGTAAATTGCAGAAGAAAAAAATTGTTTAAAAATAAATACTTATTTCAGTGAAATAAGGCACCAAAATATTTGTAGAAGCACGTTGGTTTAATTTATGAAGGAATTAATTTCTATGTAAATTATCACTTTTTTCATAGAATATACTTACATCATTCACCATTTAGTTGGTAAAGATCTTATAATATATTTAAAAAATTGTTTTGATGATTTCTTCAATCAATTAATTTAAGTAAAGAGAAGGAATCGTTAAAATAATGATTAACAATGTAAAATTGTGATTTTCCACTTCCTTAAAAGAACTGATGGTTATACCGATACTTTCATCAATTTGTATCATTTTCATCTACAGTTTATTAAGTGTAATAATCAATTCGTAATAATCTTTCATTGATATATATTTCAGATCGCTATGATTCTATTTTTATCTTTAATTTTAAAAATATATTGTATAATTTGCTTAAGTTTTAAATAGATGTGATATATATTTAATTGTTTTCCTTGAAATTTCTAGATATATTATATTACAAAAATTATGTAAAATAATCAGAATTATAATATATTACAATGGTAATATGAAATGTAAAAATAAACTTTTATTCAAGAGAATTTTTTCTTGAATATCTGTAACTGAACAGACATTTATATAAATTTGTCAGCATTTATCAAAAAATAAAAAATATTAATATTAAACAAAAAATTTTAATTTAATTTTTTGATTCCCTTGTGTCTATAATACAAAAATACACAATATTTTCTAACATGAAAAATAGGAAATAAAATAAAACTACTAGTCTATAAGATAAGTAACCTTTATTTTAGTTGTAGATACAATAAATTCCATGAAACAACTTTTTTTTACTATTAAACTTGAACTAAATAAAATACTTTATTTTTGTAGCTTCTTGATATTCAATTAGGGAAAAAATTCTTCATAATTTCTATTTTAGAAGGAAACCCTACTTTTTCTACTATTATTAATCCATTTGTAAGGTTTTATTTTGATAGATACAACAGACGGATTTATTGTGGTCATAGTCTGTACACTTCACTAATCTGAAATCTGAGAAATAACATACTAAGGCTTCATTGAAAAAAGTAGTTTATCCTGAATTAAAATATATAGCATGAACTGATTTTATGTTCTTACTTTTTATTATATAATTAGAGTTTGGTTCAGATTAATTTTAAATCAAACATAAAAAAATAAATTATATTGTATCTGCATTACTATCGGTTGAAAATAAAGAATAAAGCTTTTTCAATTTAATATACTGAGTTTTCATTTCTTCAAATGATAAAGAATTGTTTTTTCTTTAAATATATTTTTTAGAAGTTTATCGGCTCCCTGTAGTATTCCTAATAAAAAATAAAATAAGAAAATTGATTATTTTTTTATTTACGACGTAAAAATTAATAAAACAAATTTAATATTGTCACGTTTGTAGTTTAAGCTTTATTAAGTAACAAATTTAATTAATATAATTCCAATTACTGCTATTGAAATCATTAACATTTTTACATAAGATAATTTACTTTGTCAGTTAAATAATTTGTACAAAAATATCAGTTTTACTTTACATATTATCCATAAAAAAATAAAAAATTTATTTACATGTTTCTTTATAGTAATTACACTACTAGAATACACAGTCATTTTTATTTTATTTACAATTTTATAAAATTAAAAATTATATTTCTTAACTCATGATTTCTTTTAATCAGAAGTACATACAATCTTACAATGCAAACAATTCTAAAAGCAAAACATTATTTTCCAAAATGTTCTTTATTCTTAATTGTAGTAGGAGAATGCTTATAAGTAATAGAATAACTAGAACTTGTTGTCAGTACGCAAGTAGGCATAGCGCGTACGATTTTAGTTTTTAGCCGCGGTAAAAAAATGTTTCTAATTAGCGTCGGTCTTCTCTTTTTTTAAGACATTCGCTTTTTATATATTATTTCGCCTTTATTTTCATTGTAAGATAATATACTTAGATTTTTTACGATTATGAGAGAGTCAAAAGAAACGAGAGCTAAATCTTATAAATTAATTAATAAAAATCCGCTTTCTCACGGTTGAGTCATAGACCTAAGAATTTCCTCGAGCAAAACTGGCTGCGAGCTCGTCATTAATTTAAATCCCGGCGTTTCCAGCACTTCCTTTAAATATGCTCTAATAAAGCTCAAGGCTTTTTCCTTGAGTCTGTGTGCGCTATGCAATTCGGCAACCACCAAATACTCCGCCGCATCCTGAACATTCAAATTTTGACAGAGCACCAGTTCGCAAGTGGCCTTCAGACCGTCGAGCGCGTACTTGTCGGCCGCCCCTAGGAGCTTGCAGGCCTTGTCTTGAATATCATCAACCTTGCCTGTGTACATGTACCTAAGCATGGCCCGCAAAGTGTCCGGGTCAACGTCATAGATCTGCACGGCGTTCTCCTGCCGCTCTTTCATATTGTGCTCGAACATGGCCCCAAAAACCGGACTCCTGGCAGCCAAAATGTTCTTATGGGCGGGCAACTTGACGCCGTTGCAGGCCTCCAGCACCACGTCGCTGAAGCGCTCGCACTCGAAGAGCTGCTCGAAGTCATCGGACATCTGGCTAAGCAGATTAGGCGGAGCCGGATTCGCAGAGTCCTGGCAGATGCGTTCCACCGTGCCGGTCGCCGATCTTATCCTGCAGCGTATTCGGAAGCTGTCGTTGAGTGGGAGACCGTTCGCCGGGTCCAGAACTACCTCCTTCTTGACGAATTTTGGAAAACCGGACTGCCGACCCTGGAAGAATTGCCACTTCTCAGTGGTTTTGCGCTCGTTCACCTCGCGGCCGTCTTTGTCCACGATACAAAAGCGAAAGTCTACCTTGACCGCGGGCTTATTGCAGGCGACTAGCTGGAGGAAGACCGAGACGTAGTCCTTGTTTTCGGGATTGTTGCCCGTTGGGTAGAACTGCATGCGCCACTTGAGCACGTCGCTGTTCGGCGCTGTGAATATCTAAAAATAAATCGTTTGTTTTAATTTATGCTGCAATTTGCAGAACGGAATGATGTGAATATGCAATAATATATGGACTTTAAAAATAAAGTAACAGTTTTTTATATCGTCTCGAAAAAGAACGACGATACAATTTCTAAATAATAGTAAATACTTAATTTATCTAAATAATATAAAGATTTTGAAAATTTTAAGTACCGATGATTCAAGGGCTTCGCTTGGTTTCTCGTTGCAGAAACTGAAATTGTTAATTGTCCACAAGAAATTTGCCTCAACGACATTTACGTGGGTCTGGCACCAGCTATCGGCGGGCGTCAACTGTGTTGCTCCGTTTTTTCCGTCCATTATTAGAAATAATCAGTCTTCGTTTTCGTCTTTATCACGTCAATTTGCGAGTTCGCAATACTAACAGTGTCTTTTCTAAAAAAATTAAAGAATAAATAAAGACTTTTAATAAAAAAATAATTTACACTGTAAAAATTAAAACTTGTTTACGAATCAATCTATTAATCGATTTCATTCGCGATGTAAAAATAATAAAAATAAAAGTGATACTTAAAGTAATAATTTAAGTAATAATTAAGGTTTAAATAAAAGTACTAATAAATTTGAATACCTTACATGTCTACATATTTTTAAAAAATTAATAGATGAATATTGTATAATATAAAAAACTAAAATTATAAATAAAAAACGAAATTTGTATTCCTTATAAACCAAATTTTTTATATATTTTAGCGATAAAATTGTTTAAAATTCAATAATTTAGAAATTTCACGATAAAATAATATTTTATAACATTGCTCCATTTTGCTGAACATCATTATAGTTTATTAACGGTTTTAATTAGAACCTTGACCTAATAATCTTTTTAAAATTAACTTTTACTGAACAAATCATGGTTCGATTTAAAGACCGGTAAAGTTCTTTAAAAATTATTATTTTCGCAATAATGAAAACTAGTGATTTAACAAATTATAATATAGACTCTTTTTCAACAAAAATCAATGGTCGAGCCTAAAAACTATATTAAACTTAAATAATGAGATCATTCCGAAATATACCAGACACTTTTTAAAACCCAACTACGTTAGTATAGTTTACGTACTTATTCACGTACGTTAGACGCGGTCAGCTAGCAAGTGTAAACAGAAGGAAAACTGCGATTTATCTACTCACCTGAATTCAGTAAAAGTATATAAACACTGTATATTTCAAGCGCACAAATCAAAGATCATATCGTCAGGCTATCCGTCACACGAAATCCTTTATCACAGTGTTACATGGCAGTGGCGAAAAATGCGCCAAAATTACGTTATCATAACAATGTCAAACTCACCGCACCGATGCCGTAACTGCCATGTTGACACGTGATCTAGCGCAAATAGACTCGCACAACGCTCGGCGCAGCAGCGCGGCTGCCGCTTTAAATTTTATGCTGCCAAAGATGGTTTCTGTATCGGTACGATATCGACTGAAACATCAGCTGTCTCGGCGCTCTTTTTGAAAAGATTAAATTGTAATTAGCTATGATGACGGTTATAACGTTTTGTAAAGTGCTTCTTTCGCTGAAATTAAAGTGTCTGTAAATATATGCTTAAACTGATTGTTTGCAAAATTGTTGGCCATATATAAAAGTAGGCTATCAAAAAAAAAAAAAAATTTGAACATAAATGATGATGTTTAGTACTGTATATTATTAAATAAAAGGAAATGAAATAAAAATTGACAAAAAGCCTAACTGATTCATTTATACGTAATTTGCTAGAATTTATTCTCTATGAATTATTTGTTTCATTTTGAGTTATTTATTCCATTTATTTTTTCTTTGCTATCTGTGTAGATTAATGTTCTATAACTAAAATGAGCCAACTAACGTCAAAATCGATTAAAAAATAAGAAAAGAAGTTCGAATATCACAGTCTTCCGTTGCACCCATACAACAAGGAGTTGTGGGGGGTTTGCAAAGTCTGCTAAAAAAAAGAAAAAAAAAATTCATTTTTGCACACAACTTTGTATGGTCGTTACAATCCCGCGCAAAAAAATTTACACTCACCGAAATACCAGAAATACTTTTAAATCGGAAATATTTGGGCGATATATCGGGCATCAATCGCCAAATGATTTCCATGTTAGTCGCATATACATTTGCCCATACATCGCCCATATATCGCACAAATATATCATAATTTATATTATTTATATTATAAAGTTTGTTTACAAATATGGTCGATATGCGGGCGATGTATGGGCAAATGTATGGGCGATATATCGGCATATATAATCGATATTTCGGATTCGCCCCATTGCTATATATTGGCGGAATGTTAAATTATATTGGACTAACATGAAAATCGTTTGTGATATTTCGGCGAGTGTAAATTTTTTTGCGCGGTATGTTATAAAAAAATAGTCTTCCATCCATATCTCACAACGGCATACGTCTTCCACCCACACAAAAACACGCAAAAATAATGAAAAAAAAAACGATAGCTGCGTCAGTGAAACTCAGTGTAGTGGTTCTTTTTATAGTGTGGAATGCGAAAATAATAGTCTTCCGTTTGCAACCTACAACAAAGATCGTCTATCGAGCCGATGAAGGATCGACTCGACTAGAGTAAAAAAAGTTCACCTTAATTCTGATTCTATCTTATATTGGAGAGAAATTTTAATCAAGATTAGTTTCACTCTTTCATTAAGTGTCTTTTTTATTTTAAAAGTTTTATAATATAGAGTATTCGCGATATTTTTAAAGTTCTAAAACTAGCTTTATAAATATTATTTAAAATAAAATGCATGCGTTTCGGATTTAGTCTGGCTTGGAGGCCGAAGCCAGATGTTAACCAGACTAATAGCCAGATTGTTGCGAAGTAACCGTCAAATAACCGCTAAAATGCTCCTAAACTATAAAGTTTTTACATTGATATTGTTTTAAGTATAAGTTAAGTAGGAGAGGACGGGGCCACGGGGCCACTTTAACTTTTTCAAATATCTTATTTTAATTAAAAGCTACATTTTTCTTTATGTCAATATTAAGGTAAGTTTTAGATACCGACAGTACAGATATTTGGACAACAAATTCGAGAACTTTTCTAATAATCGTTACTTACTAGAATTCTCGGTGATTTTTGGTTTCTTTTTTTGTCTGCAGAAACGTA
>UELX01005817.1:0-12547 GCA_900480035.1 Eupelmus urozonus | reverse complement strand
AAGCTGGACCGCGCGCGCAATGATTTTTACCCCCTTTGTCCCTCCCCGCGGGCCGCGCGCGCTCAAGCCTCTCTTGCATTCCCTCTTTCTCTCTTTCGCTGGGCCAAGCGCGATAACGCCATGGCTCTCTCTATCTTTCTCTCCCTCGGCCTCGCGCGCGCAGATGCATTACGTATACTTAGCTACGCGCTCGCCGCTCTCCTCTATATATGTATGCACACACAGCCCTGCGTATGCATACACACACAGATGCACACTTATACGCACGCGGAGCGTCCATCTCTTTCGCCTCGCTTTCGCCCTCTCTCGTTTTTCGCTCGCTTCGTCTCGCGTAGGCCGGCGGCGCAGCCAGCCTGGCCACGCCTCCCACCCACCGCCACCCTCGGCTGCAGCTACCTCTCTCTCACTCTCTCTCTCTCTCTCTATATAGTCCACTCGCTCCCCAGCCTCCTCCTGGACGGCCGCGACGAGAGTGAAAGAGAGCGAGCACTGGCCGCCGCCGCTGCTGCTGCTGCGACGAGCCTCGCTTTTTGCATTATCTCGTTTTCGCAAAAATATGCGGACGCTAATCCGCCGCCCCGGCTAATTCCAGCCCGACCTCCCCCGCTTTTTTCCTCGCTCAGTACCTCTCTGCGAGCGTCCGACCGAGAGAGAGAGAGAAAAATGCTTCAACCCTTTCTTTTTCCCTCGGCCAGCTGCATCTCTCCCTCTCTTTTTCTCTCTCCCGTTCTCTCTGGCGTTAAACTGCATCTCCGGCACCTTGACCATTGTGCGTATATGTACAGCACTGCACTCTGCCTCTGTCTGTCCGCCCGGTCACCCGCTCGTTTCTCTTTCCCTCTCTCTTATCGCGACTCCGCAGGAGGAAGCCGGCCGCGAGGGTAGACGCAGATTGAAGTAGGGAGCGCTGATTCGTATCGATCGTTCTCTCATGTTAAAAAGCTACTGTTTTTTACGATGAATCGGGACTTTTTACGCTGCCGCGATTTCGCTTCGGCTCGGGCGAGCGCTATTTTTTTTCGGGAGCTCCGCGCGAGCGCGCGGCTGCACGGAGGGATGACGCCGGGGAGAGAGCGGGCCAGATAGAAAGAGAGAGAGAGAGCCCGACCGAACGCGATGATCGCGGAGCCCGTTAGTTTCGAATCTGCCATGAGTGCGATTCTGTGTAGATAAATTTTGCCCGCCTGTATACGTGTGCCTGCCTCTGTGTGTGTGTGTGTGTGTGTGTGCCTGTGTGTTTGAGTGTCAGAGATCGAGATTCTGCCTTATTTTTTTTTACCCGCCTACGCGAGTGCAGCGCGCCTGTTTTTGTTGTTGTTGATGTTGCGTTTTTTTTTTTTTTTTCATTTTATTCTGCGAAAATAGCTGGAAGGTGAGCGCGCGTATCTTGGGCGCGCGCGCGGGGGTGTGGCCGGTGCAATTTTGATTGCAATCGCCTCGAGGACAATTTATGAATTGATGTATAACGTCCGCCGAGTCAATTATAATTTGATATTCCCGCTCGGTCTATTGTAAATAATCAATTTATAATGAGACAGCTAATTACAAGGCTAAAATTAATTGGCCGATACGAGCCCCGATGTGTACACGTACGTCTGTGTATTGCAAAATATTGAATTAGCGATCGAATGCCGGCCGACTCTCGCCCGCGCGGTACAATGAACTCGTTTTTTCGCAATTTTCTTCGATACCGCGCACTACTCGCGCTAGCTCTATGACGTAGCTATACCTTCAAAGATGGCTGCTGCGTATTTTTAAACGATTAAAGCCAAAGAATGTTCAGCAGTACGAGTACTGTATATATAAGTATACAGCACGTCGAAATGAAAATATTAATTTCATTGACGAGCATTTTAATGAATTGGATGGTATTGTTTGTACCGCGTATATTATGAATTAATAAACCTGTTGTCGCTCGAAATGAGCGCTCTCAATGAAAGTAAAACGCGCATTTATACGTGAAAACGTTTTAATAACCAATTCCCCGCTCGACTTCATAAGAACCCACAAGCGATCCCCAATCACACCATTACTCTTCTATTCGTAGAACAGTCGAGCATAAATCTAAATCTCTATCCCTGACTCACGCAATCAAGTCCCGTGTAATACACAGAGAATCACTTCGCGGAAGCCAATGACGGGGCTCGCTTAAGCCAGGCTTTTATCGCGGAATGATTTTTTTATCATGCATTAACGTCGCGCCGCGGCGGGCATTGATTTCAAAATCCATCCTCTCGCAGCCACCCACACTCGCGCACGCATACAGACTTTGTGTGTGCAGTCTGCCTCGATCCGTTCCTCGCTTCCCTCGTCTCGTTCTCCCCGAGTGTACGGCTGGACGGGCGAGCTTTCGACCGAGGACGATGATGATTATTCGCAGGTATTTTTGAATTCCCTTTTACCTCTTGCCCCTATCAGGCTAATCCTCGCCCTCACGACTCTGTAATGCTCATACCGCTTTTTTTTCGTCTCTGCGCTCCGCACACGCTTGTCAGATCCCGCGCTTCTTGCCTCTCTCTCTCTGGCATCTTTTTTTCGCGCGAGCTCGAGGGCCTGAAAAAAGAAGAGAGAGAAGAGTGACATGTGCCACTCTCGGCCGGACTGCCGCGCGCGATTTGGGGTCGCGAAAAAGAGATTATTTTATGCAGGAGAAAAGCCCCTTCTCTGCTGCATTATGCAAAATCTGCGCGGGGCAGCCGGGAGAGATCGCGTCGTCGCGAATTCTATCCTACCCATATACATATATCTATATATATGGCAGGACTCTCTCTCACGTACGCGGAAAATCGCGTGTGCATTATACACGCGCCAGCGGAGCGCCATCCTCGCTGCTCTCTCTCTTTCTCCCTCTCTTCGCGTACGTACACACACGTGCAGAAGCCAGGCTCCCACACCAACACGCGCTCATTAAAGCGCTTTTCCGCCGCGTCGAATCGAGTTTTTAGCCCTGAGCCTGTGTACGTGCGCGCGTATACGTGTGCAAGCTCCAGCGGGGGGGAAGAGAGAGAACTGACGTTCTCTCGCTGGACGTGAGCGCGAAGTCCGATAAGCGGGGGGCGAGCTGCACGGAGGGAGGGACAAAAAAAGCGCTCCCGATCTTTCGCTGGCCGTGGATTCGAGTTATATATGCAGGAGCTCGCGAGGAGGGAGAGAGGGACGCGTCTGTCTTCGTAATTAGGGAAAGAATTAGAGAGGAGAGGAATTAGCCGCGCGCTATGAGCGAACTGCATTAACTTACTTTTAAATTAGGCGGAGAGTGGCGGAGAGCGCGACTTCCTTCGACGAGGGAGAGAAAAAAAAAGGGCGATTTTCGATTAATGCGAGCGCCGCTCGAATTGACCGCTCGCAGACGACGTTAATTCTTTATGCAGAGTGTGCAAACTTTTCCCCTGCTCTTCCCAATCCCACCCCTGAAGCTCTCTCTCGCGTGTCCGACGTGACTACGCTTTTTCCCTCTCGCGCGCTGTATTTTTAAATCCTTTTTTGGATTTGTCGGTTGATTTAAATTTTATTTTTCCGCCAGAGAAGAATAACAAAGAGAATCAGATTATTTTTCTGGCTTGATTAGCGCGTTACCTAGTCGTGCGTTGTCTGGATAAAATAAGGTTCTTCCGCGAGCGAAAATTCCATCCGAGCCGGGGCTGCGGGAGTTTATTAGCTGCATTAGACGCGCAAAAAGAGCGAAATCCTTTTTACACACATACGCGAATCAAGTGGCCTCTTTTTCCAAACTGTAAACTTTCTCATTATAAAAGGAGAGCGCGCAAAACCGTATTTCACGCACATTTCTCCGCAAAAACAGCACTCTCCAATCCCCATCCGCAATTACCTCTCGCAGTATAGTCCAACTCGCGGGCACATCGGAAACGCGCCAGTTGTCGTTATGACTTCCAATTAAAAATAGTTTCAAAGCAGCAGCAGCAGCAGCAGCTCTTTCTCTGTTCCAGCGGCCAGGGAGCTTCGAGTGCCCGACAATTATGCGTTCGCAGCGCGTGAAACGCGGAAATTCAGACTCACCGCCGAGAGATAGGCGGAAAGAGCCGGAAAACAGGTATTTTCGAGGCACTCGCGCGCGTCAGGCGCGTGCCACTCGAAAAGTGGCCGCTCGGCACACAGCGGAGAGAGCATCTGTGAAACGCCGCTTTTCGCGCGCGTGCCGCCTGGATGCAGGCCTGGCAAAGGGGTTCGTCAACGCAGATGCCTGGCTTTTCGGCGTTTCTTATACGGTAATTGGCGCGCGGTGACTGGCACGGCTCGTTAATTGATGTGACGAAGGGCTCGTCGATGCGGATGACGAGCGAGATGAGTGAAGGAGGTGGGTTTGCTTGGTTCGATGAGGTTTTTGGAAAATGAGGGTTGGGTGTTGCTGGTGGAGTGTCGGTACGCCCACGCGCTGACGCGATACTGTGTTATTATTCTTGGTTTTTCTTGGTGGAGGTGTGTTATTAAACGAATAGAGCGCGTAATTTTCGGATTTTTGGGTGCTGTGGATCGAGGGGTATAGATTTTAAATGAGTTTTACTGGATTTTACGAAATTACGGGTTTCTATCACATGAAACGTATTAAATGTTTATTTAACATTTGTACAAAGAACCGCCGAAAAAATAAAATCCGAAAGAATGACAAACTATTAGCTTTAATAAAAAGCGCGTGGATCGTTATTGAAATGAAAAACGTCAAAACGCGCATGCGGACGCGATGAAAGCAGACATATTGAAAAATCGCAATTATTTTCTCAAAAAAAAAAAGAGTGAACAGCACAAAAAATCCAGATTTACATGTAATACCGCTGAGCCGGATACATTTATTTTACAGTAAATTCGCATAAAAAAGCCGATTTGCGCACACGAAATAAGACCACATTATCTCCGCTAATAACATCCAGAGTCCTTTTGCGAATGCATTTTTAGATTGCCTATTTCACGGATTACTTATTAATTAGCTCATCTTGTTGTTCTTCGCTTAACCTGTCATTTCCGTTTTTTTTACGAAAACAGCGCTCGTGGCAACACGCAGCTACGAAACAGAGCGAATTTTTTTTCTCTGTTCGTATGGCGAGGTCTGCTTTGGCCGCGGTCTCGTTGCGATTACCGAAAATTGCATTTGCAATTTCCGAGGGCTCGTAAAGATCCTCTCCGGCTTTGCCCCGGCTCTGGAAAGAGAGAGAGGAAGGTAGAGAGGGATAGAAAGGGACGGAGAGTTGGCGAATTAACGCCGGATACTCTCGTAATTCTGTAACCTTCCTCTTTCTCTCTTTTTCACCAGAGCCGCTCTATTTTTTCCGTCTCTTTCTTTTCGCACGCCCCTCGCTTCCTGCTTTATCTGACCGACGCTCTCTCTCTCTCTCTCTCTGTGTGCATGTACCTGCCCGCGTATCTCTCTTTCTCCCTCTCTCTGTCTGTCTCTGCACCATCGTTGCAATTACTGGGAATTGCATTTCCACTGAATTATACCGAAGGAGAGGAGGGGGTTAGATAGAGGTGCGGCCGAAGCAAGAGAGAATCAAAGAGAGAAGGGCGAGAAAAAAGAGAGGAGGGCGAGGGGATGACATAGGAAGACGGGGGGAGTAGCCGAAATGCAAAGAGTGTCGCTCGGGAGACAAAGGATTGTTACGAAAAAAAAAAGAGTGTAGCGAGAGGGGGAGGAGAGGGAGAGGAGAGAGACGCACACAGAGGGAGGGAAAAACGGATAGAATTTGGAGCTAATCGAGTTATACGATGGAAACCGCCGCGCGGTCAGCTAACTCACCGCGCGTTTGCCGGGGCTTGCATTTTGCATCCCCTACACGCCACGGCTCTCTCTCTCTCTCTCCCTCTGCCCAACGCTCTCTCTCTCTTTTTCTCTCTCGCGCAGTCGTGCGGGGCGCGTGCGCGGCCAGCAAAAGAGAGTCGAAATAAATAGCGAGGCTGCGTGGATTTTGGGCTAGCCACCGCCGTATCGTGGAAATCATTTCTACTTTCGACGTATACGCAGCGAATGACCGCGTCCGCTGTTTTTTTTCGCCATATACCGCGTCTATTTTCCTGTTTTTTTTTTTTTTTTTTTTTTTGCTTCGGTTATGCGCGCGACTTCTCAAAGAGAAAACGTCGCTTCAATGGGAATAAAAAATATTTCGAGTTTTTACTTTCTTTCTCTCTCTCTCTCTCTCTTTTTTCAATTTCATCCCTCCCACGCGCGCGGCTTTTATAAGCGAGGAAATGCTTTTTTAGTGTACGGCTGCAAAACCAAATGAATCGTAAAGGAATGCGAGCGAGCGCGCGGTGGCCGGCGCGTAAAAGGGTATTTAGTTTTTTTATTGATACTAAATTAGTGCGGCTATAGCGATAAAAAGAGCGAGCGCGGAAAATGGACGCGGAAATTAAAACGTATGCGTGGGGCAAAAAAAAAGTGCGCGACAGTTACAATTACGTATTAATAACGAGCCGAGGACACCGAGCCGCGTGCGGTTATTATTTGAAAATAAAAATTATCGATACGTGCCTTCGCCGGGTATAAAAAAGTAAAATATGGAAAAATAAAAAGCGTAAAATCCGGAAAAAAGATACTCTCTGATAGCCGGGGCGCGGCAAAAAGAGCAGCGCGAGCAAGCCCGCCGATACGGGGCATTTTTTCGGCGCAACGATCCTCGAAGGGTCAAGAGCCAGAGCTGCTCGTCTCCCTTTGTCGCTTACTGCGCGCGCTCAATTAATTCCGCGCATTAGAAGGCGAATATAAGTTGAGAAAAAATCGGACTGGCTCTCGGTAGAGACAATTACCGCTGCTGATGCGAGCTTCGAAATTCACGCTTCGCGAGAGAGGCAGAGAATCTAGCGTGCTTCTGCTCGGCCGTTAAGGCAGCAAAGAGAGCGAGACGCATACGAGCTTATATACGCACATGCATTCGTGCTTGCGCGCGCCTACGTATACGCATATATGCAGAGACGCACACATGGAAACGCGCTCGCAAGCCGGAAGTTAGCCTCGCAGTTATCAAAGCTCCAGTATAAAAGTTTACGAGTTACTCCCTCTCTCCGTCTCTCTCTCTCTCTCTAGCAGGACGACAACGCGGACTCGGCTGCACTCACCCACACGCAGGCTTGGAAAAATCCCATCGGCTGCATATATGCATGTCCCTGTGTGTATGCGTGCATTGCAACTGGACGGAGGGATAGGGGTGAGAGAGCGAAGGCCGAGCGAGAGAGAGAGAGAGAAAAGAAAGATGGGGTAGAGAAAGGTGGGTGGGAGAGCGAGAGAGAGATAGACGCGGACGAGCTTTGATGTACGAGCTTGCAGCGCGGATATAGAGAGAAAGCAAGCGAGAAGGAGGAGATGGATAGAGGGAGAGAGACAAAATTTTCGCCAGCAAAGGGATAAAATACGATTTTATTTGCCGCTACTACTACCAGCCCGCCGCGGGGCTGCTCTCTCTTCCACCCACACACACGCACACAGCCACACAGAGGGATATTCGAGGGAGTTGGCAGTTCCACTGCCATCTCTTTCTCTCTCTCTCTCTCTCTCTCTCTCAGCCGTCCGGCGCGTCCACCCCGCTCTCTCGCGCGCGCGCGCGGGCCTCGACGACGTAATGAATAAACTTGTCTTGCTGCCCGCGCCCGACCGACTGCAGCCGAGAGAGAGAGAGAGAGAAAGACTAGCAGCGGTAGAAATGGAAAAAACGAGCGGAGAGTGCACCCGGCAAAAATATATTTAAAGCAGAGATGCGCCTGCGCGCAGCACTGGAGAGAGATTCGTTTTTCGAATAAAAAGCACGAGGAGGGAGCGGAGGAAAACATAAAAATGATGGAATTATTGGTGAACAAAGCCAGAGTCGCGCCAGTTCGCCTTACCTGATAGTAGGCACTGTTTTTTGATAACGTTGCGTTTTAGGGAAGGCTTTGTTCTGCGGGTGCCCGATTGCTATAAGACTAATTTTTCTTTTATCCTATATTATTTATACATTTTAATATAAAACTGTTTATTTTACGAATTATTATGAAAAATAGATTAATTTAAATACGAAGATAAGCTATGCAGATATATATGACAGGTGTATACTAAAATCAAATAATAAAATGATTAAAACATAGTGAGCTTTGACAAATTACTAATATTTTTTTACAATAGTTACTCTTGACGAAGTTTATCTAGTACATTGTTCATCAAATTTGTGTTATTTACAGTTTTTGTTGTTATTGAAGTGTATACTACATTTATAGCAATAAATTATTTTACACGAATTTATAATTTTTCAAACGAATTAAATAATCCATTCTTTTTACATGCAAAATGTTCAGTACAAGCTATGACTTGAATGTATGTAATAAGTATTTTGAAATGCAATAAATATTTTTTAGACAAATTACCTTTTACTATACAAATTTTCAATTAAATCTGTCCATAGCTTTGAAATTTGTAAATAAAAATTGCAATATTGAAATTTTTCATAAGACTGCCTGTTAAATTTTTGAAAATGAAGGATCAATATCTTGGCTTACGCAGGTACTTAAGTTTTACGAAACATTCTGGAAATTGCGATTGAACGTTCATAAAACTTAATTAAAATCTATCTGCTATTCTCTTACTAGATAAACTCTGTCACATGGTTTATGGTGAAATTTTACTATATACCAACCAACCTAGACTTACTGCTTGCTGTTAACAGTTTTACATTTAGAAACTTTTATGAATAAGTTTATTCATTAGAAAATCAAAACTCGAGCTGAATTTTAATTGAATATTAAATAAATAAATACTCTCGATCGATACTACGTAAACTTGAATCTTACCATGTTGCTCAATAAAAGCGTTCTCTTAGCGGTAAATCGAGCATTAACCAAGCGGGTGCCTGTTTATCTTAGCCCTGGGCAACCGAATAAAAGACAAGTGGCCGTAAGTTCACAGTTCTTAACTCAATCAAACGTCCGTAAAATGCGTAAGTAGAAAAACAAAAAGGTCCGGCGCGCGGTAAGAGCGCAAAAAGAGAGCGAGCTCGCGAGCTCGCGGGAGGAAAACGCAGAGCGGGAAAAAAAAGCTGAAGCATCCACTCGGACAACACACACGAGAGGGAGGGTGGGGGAGGGAGAGAGGGAGAGAATTGGTGGGCTGCGCGCATGCGCCTTTTCCCGTCCTCTCTCTTCTACTCTATTTTTTTAACTCCTTCCTCGCGGCGCGCTCCATACGTGTGCATATATCTCTCCCTCTCTGTTTTAACCTCGTCCTCTTCCTTTATCTAATATACGCAAACGACGGCGAGATTTATCTGCCGATGTACAGACGCGGGGGGAGAGATCGAAAAAAAGGGGGTGTACGCGTGTCCGTGTGTGTACACGTACGAGAGAAAGCGAGAGGGTGGCTCTCGCACAGACACAAACACTCGAGTGCAGCGAGCCCGCTGCCGCTGCTGCACATGCACGCGTCTCTCCTCTCTCTCTCTCGCTCTTTCGCCGGGTACTTCCGAAAGTAGGGAGGAAAGCTGCGTGTCCGGCAGCAGCGAGGGAGTTCGAACGAAACGCGAGGGAAAAACAGAGAGCGAGAGAGAGCGAGAGAGAGATGCAGAATTGAAAAAGGGAGGGAGGTCTTCAATCCGTTCCTCTCGACTGCAGAGCGAAGAGCGAGAGAGAAAGAGCGTTACCAACGTCCGAGCGAAGATAGGATAGAGAGCGAGAAAGAGAGAGAGAGAGAGCAAGCGAGAGAGAGAGGGAGCTGGAAAGTGCACTTGAAGTGGGGGTAGAAAACGATAGAGAGAGAGAGAGAGAAAGGGATGAAATTGGCCGTGCGTTGAACGAGGACGGCGCGAGAGAGCGGGATGCTGACCAAAAAAACGGGAAGGAACGCGCGAGAGAGAGGGACGGACGCTTCAATTCATTGATCGGCCGCGCGCACGGTCCGAGCGGTGACGCGTAGGAAATGAAAAAAAGGGCACCAGCGGCCGTTGCTAAAAACCTCTCTCTCTCTCTCCGTTAGGCCAGGTAGATGCCCTCTGCGGACCTCTCAAAGATGACCATGTGGAATTTCGCAAAAACAAGAGACCCCTACCCCCTCTCCCCTCTCTCTCCTGGCCCGATATTCGCGCGGACTTGACTCCTTTATCGCGCCGTCCCAACCTCTCTCCATCTATACGCGACTCTCGCATTTTTCGAGCACGCGCGGCCATTTTCGTGCTCTTCGCGCTCGCGAGATTGCCTCGCACAACTAAATTTTTTTCGCTTCTTTGACGCGCAAGAGAGCGAACGCGCTGCGCGATGTTGATTCTTTTTAGTCGAGAGCGCTAGCGAGCTGCATTTTTTTCGCGGCAGCTTTGGCTTTTCGAGCTGCGATAATTACGTCTTCGCTGCGCTGATAAAGACGTCGTTTCCGGCCGGATGCAGGCTGTGAGTCAAGCGTGGCTTGTTTTTTTGATGAAATGATGATTAAAGTTATGCATAGTTGTATTATGACACATTATTCTGCTAGCATTTTCTGCGGTTATCGATAATGTATTCGTTACTAAAGTTTCATTATTTCAAATGACAAAGTTAATTTTTTATTATTAAACGGGTTCCTATCCTTGATCCCATCTTAACATAATGGATACCTACATTTTTAAGTTTTCCACGTCGAAAGAAAAAGCAAAATGGTCCAAATTTTAAATAGCCAACCTGATTCCTCATCACGCGCGTCGTCTTTCAAGAAATCTCGTGAGAAAGTGCAACTCCTCCGAAACCCACGAAGACTCTACGCATCCTTTTTACCGAATTTACTTAAGAAAAGAAAATCCGAAAAACGTCTCCAATGCACCGCCGACAACCCGTTGCGAGCCTGGCCAAAAAAGGGGAAAGAAAGTAAGAAAAGAAAGAAAGAAAGAAAAGAAGAGCGCGCACGAAAGAAGAAATCCTGTTTTTCGGCAAAAGAAGAAACTCGAGCTCGGCCTTGGCGCAGGTGATCGATCTCGCAAGATGCACCTGGGAGCCGTCCAGGTCAGAAAAGTCTTTGACGCGCAGAAAAGTCGCGGAGCAGCCCTTTCTTCTGCGTGCATCTCAAATTTTCCGAGCGTTCCACTCGAGATGCTCTATAAACGCTCGCTTATGTCTACACGTCCGCGCGTATATAGGGGCCGATGAATCGGGACATCTGTGTTTTCGGAAAAAGCCTTTGAGTTTCCTGGAAGCTGGCGAGAGGGAGGAAGATAAAGGCTTGGATCGGAAGATGCAAAGCAGTCTTTCTACCCCTTTTTTCGGCTGCCGCCTCGCTCTCTTTCGATCTCCTTTGTAATGACGGGCGCGCTCTCGCGAGGCTCGAGTCCGTCTCTAATGCGCTTTTGAATATGCATCTGTCCCTTAATGGCGCGAGAGAAATCGACATTGTCGTCGCCGAAGTAGTCTCTGCGCGCTTGCGATCGAACTCTCTGGCGCACCCGCGCACATCCGCTCCTTCTCCCTCTCAAAGAACATCTCTCTCTCTCTCTCTCTCTCTCTTTCTCTCGCTCTTTCGCGACCCTCGCTGCAAATCCTTTCGTGCCTGCCCGCGAGGAGCCTGCGCTATGCTTTCTTTGTCGAGAGCTGTCCCAGTGTATATGCAGCGCGCGGAAACAGCGTTGAATAAGAACGGCTCACCCTTGCAACGCGCCGGATCATCGGGCTCTGCGAGCGCGGCGACAAAGGAGGATGCATATAAGAGTCGATCGGCGCCCGCGGATAAATATTCAAGCTTTCCTTCTGCGCGCCGCTTCTATTCTGCTTTCTCGTGCTTCCTTTCTTGGATTACACTTGAGCGAACGCTTGGGTGGGGGCGAAGTTGAATTTCAAATTGTTGTTTCTCGCGCTACTTTTTTTTTATTGAATTTTGTGGCTATTGAAAAAATTATGGCTTTGACTTTATAGAAAGTGTAATGGATCGAGAGTAATTATTGGAATGATTTTAGGAATTTTTATGATTTATACAGGCGATGAAGGTGATTTAGGTGGTAATTTAATTTGAAATTCTGATTATTAAATTAGAAAAAGTAATGAAATAAATGTTAATTCACAAAGGCGAACAAATTTTGATTTATGACATTAAAGCACAAACTTTGCTGTGCAGTCTGGCAAAATTTGAATATATCAACTTGAATAATGCCATTATCGATTTATTGCAGCAAACCATATAGAAATTGAGTAGGTCAGTTACCTTTTATATCATTAAAGCGGTGAATTTTTGTTATAGCTGTTGATTGCTTTTATCAGTATACATTAACATTTTCATTACATCACGCGCTTAATTATTACAATGCGAATAGGCATGTGCTCGTGCTTCTGTCATTATTCTCCTCGTAAAATACGTGAAAGTGAAAAGTTAATTCTACTTCTGTCGATATGCCTTTGTTTTTTTTTTCAAGTTTGTTAAATTTAGTATATAAATACGCAATTGTGATTTATAAAAACTAACTATCAATAAATCATAACAATTTTTATTATTTATACATCTGTCATCTTTAAAATATATTATAAATATAATTCTGCCCTTATAATCAAAAGTAGTAACATCTTGGTTCGGATAGATTAAAAAATCCAAATCAATTCCAAGTAGATTAATTTCCTTATCCATCTCGCA
>UELX01005816.1:0-12557 GCA_900480035.1 Eupelmus urozonus | reverse complement strand
CCCGCTGGCAGTATGGCGCGAACATTCAAACGCGCGGAGAGTCTTACAAGTGTGCATGTCTACATGCGGGTAACAAACTTTTATAAAATTTTTGAATTTTTAAAAAAAAAATGTATTAAAAATAATTTTAAAAGATTTTTAATGCAAAATTTTGACTATTTTTGAGAGGCGGGAAGGAAAAATAATTTTTTTACGTATTCCTCCTCCCATAAAAATAAATGCCTATTTTTATCCCGGTGCGGGAATGACAAATAATTGGTAATTTCGGCACAGGTAAAATTTTTAATGTTGTGGATAAATATTCGTAAATAATTATATGATGCAGTGTGGTAATGATTCTAATTCAAATATCAAAAAATTACGTTCGTCACAATGCTGAAATTTCGCGTCCTCATGTGTTCGCTTAACACTTTGTTTAACTTTACCGATCCTCGTGTATAAATGCTGTCACGATTGAGACTTTATCATAGTAGATAGTTGATTGAATTTATTAGTAGTATAGCTGATTAAATAAAAACTTTATTGATCTATTCCGATTAAGCTTTTCTTGACAACGTTTCGAACATATATTTAAAGTCCCTTTTCAGCAGTTTTAGTAAACCAGTGAGTCACAATGAATTCATGAATCTTAGAAAATATCTTAATGTTAATAAACCAGACTCATTAGATGTTTATTTTTAAGCTTAAAGTATAAAGTCTACAGCAAAAAATTTTAATTTTTTATTCATACCACTTTCACACTCATACCTTAGGTAGGTTTTCATACCTTAGGTAGCCATCGATAATCTTCATATTTCTGAATATTAAACGATATTATGACGGTCTCTCAGTTTGGGTGAAAATAGTGCAAAATTCACTAAAGAAAGAACAAAAAATAAAATTTGGAAAATTTATGAAGTGTTTTTTTTCTGTGTAATTTTTATCTTTTATGGTATTTTTTAGCATCTTTGGATATTTATAGATATATTGTATTTAAAAATAATAAAGTTTTTTAATTTTGTTTCAGATTATATTTTTAGTTGAACATGAAAACTTTGGTTCTTTTCTTTCTAATAATTGGATTTCATTTTGCACATCTATTAAACTTTCAACATCTTCCGAATCCAAGAGATGAAGGCACCGATTATGATCGTTTATGCAATAATCTCAATATTACAATTAATTTTACTGGTCTAAGTTTAAATTTTATTAAAGAAAATTTTTTATCTAGTCCTATAATTACATGTTTAGATTTGAGTAAAAATGAAATACAATCAATTGATGTAAATGCTTTCATCAATTTACCTAATTTAAAATATTTGGATGTCAGTAATAATCAATTTTCCTTAAATGATATATTTTCTAACAGTTATAATAATATAGAAACTCTTATTTTAGATAATAGTTATTCAAACAAACAGAAATATGACTGTTCATCGTACTGTTTTTATATATACGAGATCAAACTAAATACCGTTTACCCAAAACTCAAAAAACTTTTTATTAGAAATACTAGACTTCCATTAAAACTATCTAGTTCTTATAAATTCAATTTTCCAAATCTAACGCATTTATACCTTTCTAGAACTAAGATTTTTATTGATAATTTTAATTGGATTCCTTATTCTTTAGAGTATTTAGATGTTTCAGGCCATAGCTTAGAGACTTTCTCAATTGAAAATTTAAAAAATTTGAAATGGCTTTTTTTAGATAACCCAGAAGAAAAAAAATTGAGACAAATTAATTTAAAAAATCTAATAAATTTACAGTATTTATCAGCTCCTTCAAACAATATACAGAGCATTGATTCATCAATGTTTAATAACGTAAATTCATTAATATTTTTAGATTTATCTAACAATGATATAAGCTACATTGAAAATAACTCATTCGAAAACATGAAAAACTTGCAGTTTTTAAATCTTTCAAAAAATCATTTACAAGATATAGATTCTGATATTTTTAATAAATTAGATAATTTAAAAATGTTAGCATTAGAAAGAAATCATATTTCTGTATTTCCTACAATTTCAAATAAATTGAATTTAGAAGTACTCTTTTTGAATTGCAATAACATAACAAGCATAGTAGGAGGTACATTTTTAAATATGCCTAAATTAGAGTTATTATATTTACATGATAATACAATTTCTTACATCGATCAAGAGGCGTTTTCTGGATTAAAAAATTTAAAAACTTTAACATTATCAAACAATATGTTATCAAGTCTCCCATTTAACTGGATGTTACCTATGATAAGTATAGAACATTTAGATTTAACGGGAAATAACTTCGTTAACTTTGAACATTTAGCATTAAGCGATATGTCGCCTTTACATTATTTGTATTTATCAAAACAAGTTAAATTCATTAAATCTACATCACTGGAGATGGTTCCAGAAAACGTAACAATATCATTAGATCCTGATTACAAATTTGTCGAACACTGTATTTAATATGAGATTGAATATCCTCATTATTATGGCTAATGTTTGGCGCTATTATAAATTGACAAAAATTTAGGTATAATCAAAACAATATTGTATAAGATAAATTAAGAATAATTAAAATTAGAAAATAATCTATTATTGTTACTTTGATGTAAGAAGGGTTCGCAGTGTATTTTTAGAGACCAAGTCCATTTTTACATATTCTTAAGAAAGTGTAGAAGTAGGTGAATAATATTTAATTCTAAAGATAAATATATACATTTACTTACATAATATTCAACAATACATATAATCAAAAGATAATTAGGACTATAATGTTGAAATTTCAGTAACATAGATCTTTCTTCGTTAAAAAAAAGATCGTTCGTTTTTTAAAAGTCCGTTTCTTAAAATGGACTGTAACTTTTGCACTAAACCCTCCATATTACAATATGTACGAAAATCTGTTCAATATGTATGTTACTTGCCAATATGACCAAATAAAAATTAAAAACTTTATCTGTACTTTTATATTTATCAAAATAAGTCTTTTTTTATATAAAATATGTACGTATGTAACAATTTTGTTCAATAAATTTCCTATAAAAATATAAAATTATAAAAAGTTTACTGCTTTCTTGCATTATTATAAAAAAATGTGCACAAATGATGTTAAAAAAAAATATCGATATACATTTTCTAAAATATAAAATGCTTATACCCTGCTTTCAGAAGCAAAGTAAAATACTAAAATTAATTTTCTGTAGGTTAGAATTTATTTAATCTAATATCACCCTAGCTAATACTTATACTTCTTCTAACTAATACTTATTCACCAAGTTCTCGATGGTTATATAATAAATTTATAATACAAATACAAAGTTATTTAGACAATATTATTTTTAATACTTGAATATATATTATCGATAGTAAGTACTATGACAATTATTCAAACATCTAGAATAATTTTAAACAATTTTAATTTTCTCGGTTTTATATTTAAAGTTTTTTAAAAATAAAATATCTCATTTAATACAATTTATTAGGAAAATAGCTATTATAAAGTAAAAAAGATTCTTTTGAAAGACCGTAAAATATTGAAAAAATTGATTTACTTTTTTAATAAATTCAATAAATGATTTATTAATAAATTTAGTTTATGAATTAAAGAAATTAAATGCAATCAAAGTGTTAGTATTTTTAAATGTTAAAAATGTAAATATTTTAGTTACTATGATGTATTTGAATAACAACTTTTTGAAAGTAGTAATTTACTATAATATGTATACTTGTACAATATTTATATTTATAGATATAAGTAAAAATATTACTTTGTAGAATACTTTGAGAAACATAAAATTATGGCAAAAAAATGAAAGTATTAAAGAGCGACGACCTCAAATTAAATGCAAGGGGACTTATTACTTGAATTTCTGGAATGTCAGGCTAATGCATTCACTCGGATTTCAATGCCCTAACGTGAATGGTCCGAGCCCCAAGAATCACAACGACTCGGCGAGCTCGTCTTTCAAATGCCAAAGCATTTTTCCATGTTTGCTGTGCCTATATATTCGTAAAAACTGCACGAAAGGCATATCAACATTGGTGTTTTCCGCTCCGAAGAACTTCGATCTATAAGGATATTTATCATTGAATAACTTCGGTGATAAGAAATTTTTTTCATGAATGTTGCACTCTTGTCTAGACAAGTTTAAGCAATAGAAGATTTGTAAGCAGTATACTTCACGGATGAAACTAAAAAACAAAGGCGGCTATGCTATGGAGAGCTGGGTTTTTAATACAGTCTTAAACTTAGTTAAGAAGTTTTTCAATTTTAAAAATTAAAATTAGAAATGTTACTTTTTCTAATTAAAATAATGTATCGAATCAGCATTGTACGTTACAATATGATTTCATATGAATTCTTCATGATCATTAGACGAATCTTAATCTTCATGCTCGAAACTGTTAGCGTTTTAAAAAGCCTTTGCAATATGCCTATAAGCGACAGCGTATAGCAAATTATCTCGCTTAAAAATAAAAGCTTGAAAGGTTTTGAAAATTTTGTAATTAATATAACAATATTCCCAATTCTACTATAGCTTCTCGGACAAAATTTAAACAACCTGGGCAGCAGTTTACTGTTCATTTAATTTTTCTACGGCTGATTCAAATTTGTCCAACGAACTACAGTTTTATAGTTTTGTGAATTTTTATGCGAAATTTTTTTAAAATTAATCTTGAATGCTGATTACAAGTGGCGAAAGTTAACTTATTTTGTTTTTAACATGATGAATAGTTTAAAATTTCAAAGGTAAATTTTGAGAGAATAACCGGCTTTACTCCCGAGATGGATATATTACTTTACTTCTACCTTAACTGTGGTCACTTATTTGCTTTGAAAAATGCGACATTTTGCAATAATGTTTCTAAATTTTTTTAATGGATGAGTATCATTTAGTAGACCGCGGTCATCGATGCTTCGCCTGACAATATTCGACTACCAAAAAGTAGAATGCTCATTTTAACAATAACTTTTCTAATAATTAAAATTATAATAATTCGATATACAAAAATGCGAAAATATAATTAGCTTCGACAGAAAAGCGTTAGACTAAAAAATTTTTAATGTTTTTATCAACTCAAAAATTAATGGCTCTATAATTCTAATTCCTTCTACGAATTTCAATTTTTATGTTGGCGTGGTATGCTTTCTTTCGTTGTATCTGAGAGTTTGCAATTTCTTTTTGCTCTAATTAATAAACCTTCGATGCGTCTATTTGAAATTCGGATATTGTTATAAATCATGCGTGCATGGTCTACTAAATGATACCTACCCTTTTTAATGAGAGCGCTAACGGAGAAATAATGGCCCATTAAATAAATATATACTTGAGTTTAATAAATATCTATTTGAATTATTTATTAATTACCTATTGTTAGTATTATTAAAGAAAATATTTAGGTAAATTTGAATCAGAAATTTTTCTTTCAGTGTACTAAAAAATAAAAAAAATAAGAAATAAATATGTAGATATACTGATCAATCTTATTCATGTAGGGAGTAAAAACATCGAGTAAAAGCAAAGTAACTGTATATAGGTGCAGCGAGTCCAAACGTGCGCGGGTGGTCAACACATGAGGTTGCAAATGCTCAAGGGTTTTATGAGTGCATCCATTTTTTTAGAAGACAGTGGAATACGTCGCAGAGCCAAGCAGTTCTACCTAGGCCTTTCCGAGATGCAATCTGTCCTAAGTAGTCGCATAGAAAACATCTAAGGCAAATCAGAATAAAATAATATAGAAACTATTAACAATTTTTTAAAATAAATATTAATATAATACATTAAATATAAGGAGTTATTATTTGGGTTCCTACATTCATTTAATATATTTTTAATATTTTATATGTAATTACTTTTTGAAAAAAGAAATTTAAATCATTATTATCTTAAGAATATTGCATTAAAACGTTAATGAACCATACTAAGATTATTTTATCTTTAGTTTTTAATAGCAGTCGATTTTCAGTTATTTTTCAACGTAATATATTTTAAAATATTTTAAACTTATGAATGCTTCAAATTCATTTCATACTATCTCTATAGATCCAATTCCCGATACAAAGTATCCCTTTATACTGTAGTTATCGGTTCTGTATAAATATGGAATCGAAGCTTTGCTCATGGTTTATTGCACAGTTGCAGTCATTCTGTAGTGATCGAAAGTTTTAACTCAATACATAAAAAACGTAAGTTTAGTAAATATTAGAAAAATATGTATTTTTTTATTTATTTTAATCTAAAAAAAACTTTTGGAAAAAAATATAACCGACTTCAAAAAATGTGAAAATAGTTATATACGGGCATCAGAAGGATTTAAAACTTCTCTAAAAAGTTAAAAATAATGACTATTATAATGTGGTATAAGTGTAACTTTTTGGAGTCGGCGCCAAATTAAATCGCGTAATGATTTATTACGGTTAATTATTTATATTTATTACTCAACATTGCATGTTTAGTGTGAAAATAATATCCTGAAAGTGTATCGCATTTTCGTGAATTAAAAGCGAGAATTATTTATTTGTTCCAGTCGAGTTTTTACTGATTCTATATATATAGCGTGCGTATATAACAGTGTAATACATTCGTGATAGTTTGTGATTATAGATGATTGAGTTGTAAATTTGGCTGCTTTTGATGCCCGTATATAACTATTTCCTATTCTTCTAACTTTGGCAAATATAAATGGATCTTCGTGATTTTTGACACAGAGTCCCATCTAATATAGATCTAATAAAGATGATAAGGCCATAAAAAGTTAAATATTTAATCGGTTTTATTTATTGATTCAACGAAAATTAATAACCAGCATTTTATGAAGTCGTACAAATTCAGTGACAAAAAAGCATAAAAGGAGCTTGGGTAGGCTTAAAAAAAAAAAAAAAAAAAAATAGCTAAGATACAGCAATTTTACTAAAGTTGCATGCACGCGAGAGCGGCCGCGATGACGTGAGAGCAGGTTATTTTTCATAACAGACAGTTTTTATGATCAAAATTGTTATGCTCTTCTTTTCATTAGCTTATCAGCTATATTTATATTGTAAATTGTAATTATAATTATAAGGTATAGCTTGCAATCTTGTAATTATACCGTATATCTAAGCATTATAATAAAAAAATGTATTTAAATACATAAAAAAAAATGTCAAAACTTTCCCAATTTCTAAATTTATTAATAAGAATAATTTGACTTTTCTTCAACTATCTTTCGAAATTATTAACATTCATTATTATTTAATTCTAAATTATCAAATGGGTAGTTCTAAATTTTGAGGTTCTAAATTGAAAGCATTCAAATATAAAGCATTCTAACGATGGGGCTCTTCCGTCCCTAGTAAAAAGCACTCCACAGTGAGCACTTTTATTGAGAATAAAATCTATGAAAAGATTTAACGTACTTTTTAAAATGATAATATTAACTTTTATCGAGTTTTTTCACTGCAGTGATGATAACTCGATACGATGTATGTAAATACATACATTGCGGGTTTTCACTCATAACACAAGTACTCTCCTTTAAAAAATAAAATAATTTTGAAAGCTCCTAGATTTGATCGTATCAAAATTTAAGAAGTATTTTAAATTTAAATTAATAAGTACTAAAAAATTAATTTTACATTTTTCGTATATATATATATGTCTATTTAAATTTTATTATTTTATATTATTTCAGCTTCTCAAAATAAAATAAAGTTCTTCATAGTTATAATTTATAATTAGATACTTTAAATATTATAATAACACTGTTATATTTTTTATAGGAAAATTGCTGCAATGTCACTTAAACTTCTACTTCTAGTAATGACGGCATTGCTAAGTTCTGAGGGAAGAGAAATCGAATTCACATCCGCAGCCAAAGATGAAAATAGCGAATATGATCTGCTTTGTTCCGAGCAACGTGTTACTCTCAACTTTAATAATCTTAAATTAGACACAATTGACACAAATTTTGTTTCTAGTCCTTTAATAAAATGTTTAGATCTTCATAACAATGGAATAAAAAATTTAAGTTCTAGTGCTTTTAATAACATGCCTAATTTGAAGTTTTTGGAAATATCAAATAATTCATTTAACTTGAATAATATTTTTAATAATAATAATTTTTATCACTTAGAAATTCTTATGTTAGATGGATTTTTTGATAATTATTATTTTTCGTTAGAAATCACCGGTTTTTATCCAAAACTCCGTAAAATTTTTTTAAGAGATAATGATTTATTTAGAACAATGATCATAACATCAAAAGATTCTTTTCCTTCCCTCACTCATTTATATCTTTCAAACAGCAGATTTTCAGAAGATAGTTTTTACTGGCTACCTGACAGTTTAGAATATTTAGATCTCACAGGTCACAATTTAGAATCATTAACATTAAAAAATTTAAAAAATTTAAAACAACTTTTTCTAGATACTCCTTACGAAAAAAATTTAAACAATATTTATTTTGAAAATTTAATCAGTCTTGAGTATTTACGCCTGCAATCAAATTTGATAAGTGAAATCTCATTTTCAACATTTTCAAATATAACCTCTCTTTTATATTTAGATTTATCTGATAATAAAATTCAGGATATTGAAGAAGGTGCGCTTGATAGTATGCAAAATTTGCAATTCCTTAATCTTTCAGGAAATTATTTAGAAACAATTCCATTTAGCACTCTAAATAAATTGCATAATTTAAAAACTTTGATATTGGAAAAAAATAGAATTAATATTTTTACAATGATAGGTAAAAAACCTAAACTAGAATCTCTTAAATTAAATTGCAATCAAATAAAAAGTATTTCGAAAGGTACATTTATTGAAATGCCAGAACTCAAATTTTTATTCTTACACGAAAACGAAATATCTGACATTGATGTAGAGGCTTTTGAAGGACTTTCAAATTTAAAAGTGTTAACACTATCTAATAACAAATTAGCAGTTTTGCCATATAATTGGATGCTTCCAATGATTAATTTAGAAGATTTAGATTTAGCAAAGAATAATTTAACAGATTTTGACAATTTGGCTCTAAGCAAGACTTCAATATTAAAAAATTTATATTTATCAAAGCAAATACAATTTATTCATGCTCAAGCACTATTAAATGTTCCCAATGATGTAACAATATATTTTAATGAAGATTATGATTTCGTCGAAAAGTGCCCTGCTTCACAAAGCTACTATTAAATAGAGTTCGTTATTATTAAGGATAAAATAGTCTTTAATGTTAAGATTTTCATTTATAACGTAATTTAGTTTTTATAAGCACATCTATATAATTAAATTTACATTACATAGTGAAGAAGAATTCATATGAATTTTTTCTATACTGGATTTGGCACTAGATAATTTGAAAATACTTTTGAGTGCTAAAAGTATCAACTACTGAATATTATAAATATTGACTATTATCAAGTATAGTTATGATGAAAGTATTTGTAATTTTATGTTTTTTTTTCGAATTATAATGTCCTAATAAATATCTTTAATCTATAAAATGTTGTTTTATTAAAAATACATTTTTAGTTTATTGATTCATAATTTTATAGTTGGTTAAAATAACTAGTAAAATAAACTTTGTTTATTAAAATAAAATTCTGTAAGAAATATATAATTTAAAATCGCATAACTCATTCAACCATTCTCTTTCGAGCGCTGAAAAACTGAGTTAAAAATTGTTCAATAATAATAAATGTTCAGCCGTGGAAAGTAAAATATTATTTAAATTAAAAATATTCATACAGTTCGGAACAGGTTTTAATACACACATATACAGAGAATATTTTATTTAATTTGCGTGAGGTTGCCATTTAATAGCCAGCACTGCATTTTCAGAAGAACGGTAAGTTATCAAATGTCCGTAAATCGAGCTATTTAAAGAAAGTCAGTGTACTCAAAGTCAGTCTAAATTTACGTTAGCAACAGGTATCACTTACAATTCAAGTGCATTATTAGTGAGTAAAATGTATTAATTACAAATATTTTTATTCGGTTCAAAAAATTTTTTTATGAAAGTGTTCGTTTGCTTATAATTTTCTTTAAAGTATCAACTTTTGCTTTCTTTTCGAAAAAAGAAAATTCTATTTCTTCTGGCACTTATAGCATTGTGTAATTTTAGATAACCAACACGCAATGGTAAGCAAAGCACTCTTAGTCCTTACCACTAGCATCCTCCTGGAGGTTAATAGATGCCAATGTGCCAACAGTGCTCAGATCATCGTGACAGTACCGCAGAAGCTAGGCGACCAATTTCAATCGGCAGATGGCAACTGCAAGAATGTCGAAAATAACATGTTTCTCAACCTCCAGAACTCCGGACTGCGTTACATCGAAGCAGACTTTGTCAACGCTTCGGCTGTGAATTGCCTCAGCCTCGAAGATAACGAGATCACCTACTTATCGCCTACCGCCTTCCAGCTTATGCCTGACCTAACGTACGTAAATCTCGCTCGAAACAAATTTTCTCTAGCGAATTTCTCCGATCTCGCAGGTCACTCGCAGCTGCGGACTTTATACCTCGACGAGTGCAATTGCAAACTCACCGAAAACTCATCCTTTTCCCTTATCAATGAATTTCCGCGTCTGGCTTTTCTCTACCTTCGTAACAACAGCCTCGAGGAAGTTACCTCTCTCGCATTCGCTCCTAAACTCACGCACCTATATCTGTCATCGAATCATCTCGGCAACTCGAACCTGTCCTTCCTCGAAGATGCTCCCGAGAATCTACAGCTCCTGGATCTTTCGAATAATGGTATTCGCAGTCTAAACGCGAGCAAACTGTCCTCTCTGCGGGTGTTACAGCTCGACGACAATGAGATCGGTGGTCTCTGCGGCGAGTCCTGCAGTCAAAACTCGGCTCTTTTGTTGAAAGGCGCGACTAAGCTGCAAGTTTTGTCTGTGACGAGAAACGGACTGATGAGCATCGAGCCCGACACCTTCAACGATCCCAGACACCTCGTGAACCTGGATCTGTCGCATAATAAAATCGGTATCATTAATAAGAACACATTCGAGTATCTGAAGTGGCTGCGCAATCTCTCGCTTAGGGACAATGCAATAGCCGAGATGCCGGATCTCTATGGCTTGAAGTCGATGGAATTTCTGTGGCTGGCGGATAATCGTTTGGAAGTCGTGACGAGTGAGTCTTTTTCCGCGAATATCTATCTAAGGTTTGTCGATTTGAGCAATAATAGAATTAAGCATGTACAGGAGAACGCGTTTTTCTATCAACGTAGATTGGAGCATCTTGATCTGTCTAACAATAGGCTGACGAGTTTTCCGGATAATTGGTTGAGACCGTTGGTAAAATTAAATAGCTTGTTTGTTAATGGAAATGAATTGAGAAATCTCGATAACGTTAAACTTCAATGCGCAGAAAATTATGCTGAATTGAAGCACGTGTATTTACAGAATAATTCTATCACGACGATTAGTACAAGTTCGCTGTCAGATGTATTTAAAAATCTTCGTTTTGTTATACTTGAAATTTTTGATGATAAGCATTCAAATAATGTACAAGTTTTGCCGAATAATGAAGAGTGCAAATGTAATTGTGATGATAAATTTAACGAAGTAGATATTTCTTAGATTAAAAAATTTAATAATCTACGTTATGCTAGTTGGGTAACCCAAATTAGTGATCATACCCTAGCGGAAAAAAGAAAATGTACATAACGGAAAATAATGGGAAATATAACGGGAAATAACTATTATAAAATGTTTGGATTGAAACAATAATAACAGTTATTTTCCGTTATTTCTCGTTATTTTCAGTTATTTCCAGTCGTTATTTCTGGTTTTGTCGAATAATAATTTTAAAAATTAAACACCAGAAACAATTATTTCCCGTTATTTCCCATTATTTCTCGTTTATTTATATAGAGAAAAAACAATGTTGTATCAACAAAACTAGAAACAACTACAAATAACGGGAAATAATGGGGAATAGTTGAAAATAATAGGAAATAACGGGAAATATCTGTTATTTTTGTTTCAATTCAAACATTTTATAATAGTTATTTCCCGTTATATTTCCCGTTATTCCCAGTTATTTACAAATTCGATTTCCGCTAGGGTAGTAATAAAATGTATGTTTGTAATATAGGCCATTGTCATTCATTAATTTTGTAAAGATTATTAATAAGAAATCTCGATTTATATTTATAAAATACGTGCTCTATATATAGCTTCATTTTTTTGATACATTTAAAATATAAATTTTATATTGTATTTTTGCGATGAATTATCTTACAAGGAGAGTGTTTCAGATGCGGGTCATGGATCTTGCTGAAACTTTTTCAGAGTCTTCTTTGGCCAAAATAAGGAGACCCGTTTCTCAGGGTTTCTTTGAACATGCCTTAAAACTCGAGTTATAAATTTTTTTATTATTATAATCTAATATTTTTTAGAAAATAGCTTACATGCAAAACTGTAATAATTTGGTTTGCATAAGCCTTATTTAATGTTTAAAAAAAGAAAATAAAACTAGAGAAAACAAGCTATATAATTTGCTTTTTACGGAATTGAAAAATATTAATTTGGTCGAAAGTTATGGAAGTTTGAATTCTATCTACAAAAAATCATCTACACATGGACCTGCTAA
>UELX01005815.1:0-12559 GCA_900480035.1 Eupelmus urozonus | reverse complement strand
CCAATCGAGTTTATTGAAATATATTTAAATTATCCTAAAATTTCACCCAAATTTGTGACCTAAAAGGTCTATCCTTTCTTAAAAAGATATTTTTTAGGAATCAAAAATTATCATCCATGTGGGTACAACTTATGCGAATCAATCTGCGTGGATTACATCAGGGATTTAATCCAAGTGTAATCCACGTACAGTCAATCCATATAGATTTAACTGTCCAAAATCATGTGGAAGATGGTCATCTAAATTTCATCTGAATGAATGTGATATGAAATGTGAAAATCCGTAGCTAATACCCTGGTAAAAATTTGCCCATTTAAAAATAGCTTTTAATCCATTTTTTTTAGCGATTAACAAGCCATAAAATGGAATCATTTCTACTAGGGTAATATTTCCACTACAAGAAATCACGTTTTAATTTCGCTCAATTAAAAAGTAAGTTTGAAGAGGCATTCATATTGATCAGAATTTTAATTGTGTTGCAGACCCAGTGTTTCCAAACTCACTTACTGCAAGCTTCCTATTTCAAGCGAATTTTATTAAACTTTTTTTTGCGAAATGTTAAATTTATCTTTTTAATTAACATTATTTTTAAATATTTATCTTTCTTATTATATTAAATTAAAGTTATTAATCTTTTTCTACCCGTAATAATAATATAACATTATCACTCCTTAAACTTTGAATTTTTAACTACCCCAAAGAAAAGCAAATCTATTTCTCCCTTAATTAGCATCATTAAATAAGCCCGTGAAAACTCGGCTTTATGCACCTCATCGCTCTTTAACGTCCACCCTCTTTCTCAAAAATCATAAATACAGCCCTCCTTTTTTACGAGTTAATAACAAAGCAGAATACTAATAAAGAAAGTGCGCCTCTCGCCAGCAGCGGCAAACGAGTGTTTCTCACTTTTAATCAAAGGCGAAATTTCCCGTAATTACGCAAATTCATCCTACCGGATAAAAGGGTAATTACCGACTCCTTCGAATATCTTTGATAATTCAAACTTCAAACTGGCTCTCTTAATTTCACGATCGCGCGCTGGTTATATACTCGAGATGAACTTGCTCTCGAGTTAGTTTCAACGCGTGCGTGTTAACTCCAAGACGTTAAAGTCGTACACCCGCCGTTAAGTTCTTCATTAGGTGCGCCCTGAATGTGCCCTTTTGAGTTTAGTGTATAATGGAAAATTCATGTTAATTGTATTTAAGATTTATTAAAATACAGAGAAATAATTTCTCTGGTTAGTGCAAACAGTTTCATACAATTTCTCAATTACTTAATAATAAACCTTAATTATTAGCGCAATTAATTCTATTCAAATCCAATTAAAAGCAATCGTCCAAACTCCCCCCAAATTCACTTTTCCCCTATCCCAAAAAGCCCTCTACTCTCCCGCCCGCGTCATAAAAATCTAAATTTTACGATTCCGCTTTCCTATTCATCGGCCTCACCGAGCTTGCAAATAAAACGCCGGCGGTCCTCGATATTTTCGCCTCGCAGCCGGGAGTGTCCCGATATAAACGAGCCTCGGCGCTTGATTAGCGGCGCGCTGGCGCGAATATGCAAAACAATGCGCGGAATTTCTCCCGGGCTATTAAAGAGATATATAGCCGAGCGGCCGAGGGGCTCGTTCTATTATCGCGCGCGGACTTTTTTTTCTGTTTGCGGGAGGTGGGAAATTGGAGCGAGTTTGGCGCTTCGTTAGAGTCGCGGATTCACTTTTTTTATTTGAGGGGGATGATTTTTGGGTAATTATACGGCTCTCTTTTTGAGTAATTGGGTTTCCTGAATTTTTGCTTGTTTTTATAGGTAGAGAAGTTCGGGTATATTATAGTTAGTGCAGTGATAGGTGTATGTGTTTCACTTATGCTCCAATAAATGTTAAGATGTTATTTATGGTTAGACTAGTCTAAGTAGTACATGCCATAACATGTCAGACACATACCGCCATTTAACACTCGGATAATTCTCCACCTTAAATTAGCCAAAACTTAGTCAAACGCACTATTGTCAATAATTCATCCCACTAAACCTATCCAAAAACATTAAATCGCAACTACCCAATCCATCCCCTTAATTAAAACCCAGCTTTTTCCGCTCCACCAACCCCCCAAAGCGCATCCTATTATCCCAGGCGAAAATCATTAATATTTCCAGGCAGACGCCCAGGCAACAATAGCCCAGTCGATAAACAGAAACACAAACGGAAACACAGGCCGAGTCTCTCAGTGGCTGAGCTCGTCCAAATAGGCGAGCGCTGATTACACCTGACGCGCGGTCCAGAGCAATTCTCAGCGCGGCGGACGGGCAACTAATTGAAATCGCGCTTTATAACGAGGCGGCGATCCGTCACCTCTGCGAGGGAGCCAGCCGAGCGGGTATAAGCCGGGGGGGCTGCGATCGGAATGGAGAATTCGCGTGGGTGGATCGATGCGGCTGCTATTGTTGGGGAGGTTGAGAGGAGCGGAGGGAAAAAGGAGGATGGATTAAGGAGGTGCGGGAGAGTGGAGATATTGTTTTGTGTGGTTGAATTTTTATTTATTTATTGTCTGAGCATGCGTATTATGTTGTTTGCATCGAAGTATACACTGGATATAGTTTAGTATCTATTAATAAAAGTTTTATTATTTTAATTAAAATTTGGTTTAATCAAAAACTTGAACAAAATGTACTATACTTTGTTTTTAATTGTTTTGTACATTTTTCACAGACTGTAGATATTAAAACATAACAATAAAGTACAATTTTTTAATAATAACTAATTCTCTATTTATAAAGCTGTTAACACTAGATTTGATGTTTTTCAACTACAATTAAGTGCTCATAGTTTGATAGATGTTTCAGTAAATATTTTCATAAAAACAAATTTTTTATTTTTAAAACTTATTATTTAAATTATCCATTAACTTTTATAATTAAGCACAGAAGTCGAGTAATCTTTGTTAATTCTAAGAATTTTATTTTATAAAACACAGATTCAGTTATAAAAGAGTCCTTAAAAAGACGAATCTCACATATCGATCAAAGGATGTAAATAACACGGCTTAAGCCGAACCGATCGGGCATCGCTCCATGTAATCCCATCTTTTATCAAGGTTTTATTGCCAAACGGCATCGAAGGGTGATTAAAAAGTCGCGAATCCGTGCGTCCGATAGAATTTGCACACGCGCGCGACTAGATTGAGCGGCGGTTATTGCGTTTGTACACGTTTTGTCGCGAGTACGCGCGCGTTAATGATTGGAAATTCGCGATCGGGCTTCGCAAGTTTCGCTCTTTCGAATCAGCGATGGCTTGATGAGTTTCGGAGAAAATTGCAGTCTGGGTGACTCGGTGTAATTCGGATCGGAATGAGCGTTTGTTATCGCGCTGTTTTCGTGGGAATTAGGAAAAAAGGAAATGCTGGTGAATGTACTAAACGGAATTTACATGTAATGCTGATGTGTTTAGTTTACATTTCGATACAGGTGTAGAAGTTTATTTTTATATCGAGTGCACGTTTTTTGCTTGAGGTAATGAAAAGTTGAATGACGTAAAAAGCAAGTTACGCTTAAGCATTGAACTATATTTTAGAACCGAAAATTTATCAATTTTCAAGTACGTTATTACATTACGGAAAAGCGTGTGATAAGTCCAAATGTAGGTCACGCAACATTATAAAAAAACATATCGTTCCTCTCAGACATTCGCGAGCTAATATAACCACTCGTTGAATTATACAGCCAGATCGCGCTTTATTATCTGTCAGCGAGTGCGCGCAAAAAGTTTGCGGTGCAGGCACCTCTGTGTTATTTCAAGCGTGCAATTATACGCCCCTGAAGGCCGGCTCGGCTCGTCAAACGTAATTACCTGAGGAGTGTGAATGTACGTAGCTGGTGCGCTGGGGTAAGGGATGTTGGGATCTTGGTGTCTTGGGCATTGCTGGGTTCTCGGATATGGACGTTGTGTAGTGTTTGAAAGTGTTATGTGGTGATGTTTGGAAATGTTGTTTGAAAGTACTTTGTTGTGTAGTGTAGGCTATTTTGATTCTTTTGTTTAGATCATCGATTGAAACTGAATAAGTGAAATAGGTTTTTAATGCTTGTGTATAAAGTTCGACTTTATGCAGGCTCAAATAAAAAGTGGAAACGTCCTTTCTACATTAAATAAGTTATGTTTCGATATGTGAGTGAAAAGGTAATTTTACATAATCACTTTTTCGTACTATTATGTCGAAATATACTTTTGCCTGGAAGGTAGCAACGAGATAATAAGAAAATCAAAATTACCTGTTCAAAGACTAAAATCATATGATATTCAATTTCAACAGCATTTATTTAGGTAAACAAATGGCAATCCGCGAATGACGCTGCGCGATCATTCGAACGGACGCTGTTTATGTACGCAATATTTATACCAATCAAAACAACAATATTATTTTATCGCACGTCTGAAATACAAGGTTTTCTAATGATTTCAAGAACGATTATTTTTCGGCCAGTGCGTCGAGTAATCTCTCAATTTCCTCGAGAAAAAGATAAAAATCGCCTGTTCCCACTTCCAAGTAGTAACTGCCCTTGCGTTGCGACAGTAGATAAGGGCCGAGTCGGACAGCCCCGGCGCAGTGGCGTAAGGGCTGATAAGAGATATTGATAGAGTTTTTTTGCGACTCTGGACTCTGCGGTCTAGAACGATAAGAAAGCGAGACGAGAGTAACAGTAAACTAAATGTAAGTAAAAACCACCTGCACAAGTTATCTCCTTTTTTTTATGAAACCTAAATCTAGTATTTTTCAACGACTACTTCATCAACCTTCCAAATCCACTCCCAAACTAATCCTGACCACTTCCCCATACCCTCACCCTTCACCCTTCACTCACCCGAGAATCAAATACCAAAACTTTCGATCACAGCTAATAGAGCGAACCTACGACTCTAGAGCTCCAGCCAACAATGCCAAAATGACAATAGTCTACTCCGTCCCTCTTTCTCCATGAATAGTTTGCCGAGCTTGGCAAGGAATTCAGTTGTCTAGGCGAGAGGAGGGAGCCAAATATTCCTCTCGGCCCTTGCGACACCTGCTAGTTGCTCGGCAACCGCGATATCTAGATTTTCCAGTTATGACGTGCTTCTGCTGCAATAAGGGATGGATTTTAGGAGATCGCTGTTGAATAGGGCTCGAGGATTCTGGAGACAAGTGTTTAACAGCGATGGATAAATGTCCTTTTCGAGAATGAATCTAGTGCTTTAGTTAGACGTTATTCATGCGGATGAATAGAAGGCTTTGATGAGGGTTGGTATGTACTCTGAGAAAAAAATTCTGTCCTCGCAATAAAAGTGTATTAAAAGTTTGATGAATCAAACAAAGTTTAATTGACGCAATGAAGCATTTCAATTAAGTATTAATTATTTTTCACAGTCAATACGTGTTATAATTCAAACATAATAATTGACTAACGGTTAAAGCACCATTACATGAATTTGCATTACTACGATCGTCCTTGCATAATCAAAATTAAAATATTCACCATACCCGCTCGATTTATTATGCCGATGAGGTAACGCACCGTGTACTAAACGCAAGACGCCGAATTCCGCATGAAAGCATCCACAATTACGCCGAGAACGCCCACATCGCCGGGGCTGGATCATGCAAATTTATAATTTTGAATAATTTAACGTTGACGGGCCGATGCAAGACTAATGAGCTACCGCTGTGTTTATCTTAAAGAAGCCCCCGGCTTGTACGAGCATCAGCCAAAGTATATACCTTTACAAGACGAGAAGTTCGGCAAGGACGTAATTACGCGGCTTGCTTAATTGCCTCGGCATTGTATTGGCCTGCTCTTGCATGTATTGCATAATGTGTAAAGTTTTCCAAAGACCGCGCCCGCTGAAAGCCAGGCTAACGCGCGATAGTATTATTACCTCGGCAGGAAGTTCCGAACTTTAAAAGCTTCATTGTCAATCTCGTCTCGCTACATTTTCCCGGCGGTTCAAAGATAAATATAGCATGCAATACGGGGATCGCAGCTAGCGCGTCCCTGAATTATGCAAGGCGCGGACAGCAAAGACAAACACACAGAGTCAAGCGCGAGGATAATGCGATCGATATCGTTGCCGCGGCTATATGTGGGCTGACGATACGGCTTTATGCTGCAATTTCCGAGGCGTAGCTGGTGTGGCTTTTCGCGCGGGAGGAGACTGATTTTTACGTTTATGTGTGGGCGGAATTGAGCGCTTTAGGAGGCTGAGAGGGTGGGAAGATTGATGAATTTTTTTTTTTAAGTTGTTGATACTTTTTTGTTTGGTGGCGTATGATTTGTTAAAAAAGAAGAAAGTATTATAGTTATACATAATAGAGTTTATTTTAATTTTTGTGATGATTTATTGATTTTTGATTTTCGGAAAGCAAAAATATAATAATCTATAGTATACATAAGTTCAATAATGTCTCTTACACATTTTTCATTTAATATGCAAATACACTTCTCTCCTCAATTCGCTAACATCAAACCCAACCCGAGATAATTCAGTCCAGCAAAACAAGCCCCGCAGACAATCCCACCACTCCATACACCCCCCCATCCAAAGCAGCACCGCAGTCGCATTCAACCACACCTCCATTGCGCGCATTCCGCAGCGTAAACGGCAAACGTGTATATCGTTCCTCTTCAAAGTGTTTCTGGAGATTCGCGTTTCCCAGCGTCATCTCTTTGACTCCCAGCCGCACACACAGACACTTGGCTCGCACGGCAAATAAGACACTCCTCTAGCTTTGAGCCAAAGCGAGCCGGCCGATATGTAAACGCACGCGCGTGTTTGCTCAAAGTGGCGAAGACGTTTGCCAGCTCCGGCTATATTTGCCAGCTGAATATTACACAAGGGGGATGTTGGCTTTTCGTGAGGATGGAGACTGATGCGCGCCCGGGTGAATGGAGTGGACGTTTGACGGACGGATGAGGGGTTGGGGGTGGAAGTGTTTTCATTGACGTTTTTGAGGGGGCGGCTGCTGGATGTCTATTTGCTTGTTTGTGTTTTTCGGGTTTAATGGAGATGGGTGGCTGATGTGCTTGGAAATTTTTGTGGTGTTTTTTGATGGGTGGGTGAGAATTAGAGTGGGAATTTAGTTGTTAGTGGGTGTGGGTGATATGAATTTAATATGTTGGCTTTTGTTTGTTGTTTTGAATTTGTTCTTTTTTGATTATATTGTTGGGTGTGAAATTTAACGTAAAGGTCGATAATCTAAATTATTTATAATTGAATAATGAAAGAAGTTTATGTATTCAATTTTTATTAGAGAAACTTTATATTAAACTTATATTAAACTAATAATAAACGATAAACAAGCTGTCGTTAGGGATAAGAGCACACGTAACTACAAACTGTTATTATTATCTATTTTCGTAAAATGGTTATGATCGTGGTTATCTATAGTTATATTTTACAATCAAAAAGAGTAAGATATATTAACAAAAGTTTTTTTTGCATAAAAAAAAAAAATTAATTTAGTTGAAAATTATGACAAAAATTACTTCTTTGAACTTTCTTTTTTGATATGTTTTAACAATTCCAAAATTTCTTAATTAAGCATAAAAAATTGAAAAAAATTGTAAAATTTTAAATAAAAATCTACAATTCAATTTTCAAACAATTCCAATTTTTACAAAATTCGTTGTTATGTCCGTTCTTATCTTCAATGACAGATATAACTGCTCTCCTAATCTTCAAAATCACAACCATGCAATAAATATACAATCCCTTCAATGATAAATCTAAACAAAATTATTCATCACGTCAATTTGCATTTCTATGACCTGAGCGTAACCATTTTAGCGGACCTCTCACAACTGAAATTCAACTGTCACAAACCCATGAGCTACACTTTTGTTCAATTTCCTTTCTGGTAGGTTACAAGTCAATTTCGTTCACTCTTATACCTTTTCGATTCGCTACACTTGCCCGAGTTACTTTCCTTTCGCCCGCCCCCCCTCCTCCCTCTTTCTCCCTCTTGAGATTTTTTCTTTTCTCTTGTTTTCCGTTCATAATTCTTTATCTTATCCTTACTTTGTGCTTCCACTCTCGTTTTTCTCTGCTTCTGAGCTGTTCCTTTTGCTTTACCGGCGCGACTTTGTTTCCGCCTCAGGAGGATAAGCCTCTCGTATCGCAATAGAAGCCCCGTCGAGCTTTTGAAATCTTTCTTTTTTTTGAAGCTGATATGTATGGCTTGGTTATTATTTTTATCACATAATGGGATGATGTTCTATTCGTTTCTTTTATTTTTGAAAAAACTGTGAGGTTTATATCTTTGCATTACAGTAAGTAGATACATTTTATTTTTTAATTAGCAATCACCTAGGTTAAGTTTTATATATACACCTAGGTTTAGCTTTTATATTTATTTTTATTTTTATTCAGGATTTTGTCGCAGTCACTGTGATCAGTATATTCTTGACGTGCAATTTTTTTTTAGACGATTTTTATTCACTGACTGTTATATATCAACCCTCGTAACTAGTCAAACCAGGGCACATGATTTTGTATATTGAATTTGGATGGAATTACGATGTAATCGAATAATACCGTTGATAATTTGACTCGATTATAGAAACCGAAATTATATGTATATAGCAAGTATTTTATTCGATAAAAATTTTTTTAAATAATTTAAAACCATTCAAATTTAACTACAACAATTACTTTTCCAATCTCCCGTACTCTTCGCACTTTAATAAAAAAAACTTCAAACTTAACCCGGCGCCAAATTAGAGATGCCGATCAGAACTATAGGGTCGTTTTGAAAAGTCCCGCCTCGTCCCTTAATCGCTTTTGGCTTTCCTACCGTCGCGGGTCCATTAGCGCTCGGTTTCTCACTGCTTTCTTCTCGCCTCGTTATACAATGGCCAGAGGGGGAGAGCTTTTTATTCTCGGCTTGCGCAACTGGTCGGAATTGCTTTTTAAAATGTCCGCTGATGGCGAGAGCAGCGAAACGCTTACGTATATTCACGGCTAAGGGTGTTTTTAACGAGTGCTCATGTTTAAATAATTATTGGGAGTTTTTATTTTAATGGGGGGCGATTGCGAAGAGCTGTGCATGTGTGTAATGAGAATTTTTTGCGTTCATTTGAATTTATTCATATACAAATGTACATATCCTGCGAGATAAATATTATTTTGTTTTTCTTGTAATTCGATTTTAATGTAGTAGTTTGTATTAAAACTGTAGATATGGAATTGTAATTTACACATGATCAGATATTCATTTTTTACATCAAATTTTTATGTAATCGGATTTTAACTGCCGATTAACCGTTAAAAATGAAACAAAAAGTTTAGAGTGTACTAAAATTTATGAGTTTTGTAATTAAAAGTGCTTTATTATTCATCGATATTATTGTATAAACAATTTTGCTGCTATTCGCTAAAACATTACTTGTCTAAAAACTGTAATTTTAACGCTATTCTGTACTGTGGAGTACAATATCCTATATACATATCAATAAAATTGTATAGATTTCAAATGCATTTGTTGATTCTGCATAAAAGAGTTTGTTAAAATAAAGCTTTTGCATCAGCATTTAGAAATACAAAAGAAAGCTTTTTGAGCCCCGAAATGTAAATACCTCTCGGCTAAGTCGCGCTAAATTCGAAAAAGCTATTTATTCCAGAATGCAAATCTTCGAAAATCTCCGCATCCGACCGACGTCATTGGCAAACTTTTTTAAAACATGCACGCCTGTATTCGTCAAATCACAACGAGCTTTTCAAAGGCAGATCCCCGATTTTCGACGTACACTTTTCTCGCATTTATTGTTAAATCGGCGCTAGAAGCTGTCGAATTATGGCGACAGCGGCGCGCTGAAAATTGTCTGTCTAGTTAGCGTGTCACAAAACACGCTGCGATGACAGGTTGTTATTTCGATTTCATTACTTTGAAGGGGAGATGAGGTGGGAAATGTGTGATTTTTGCGTGGTAAATAAATGTGGTTTTGCGGGATAAATGTTTTATTTTTAGCGGAAATGTTGTTTTAGAGTTAATTTGAAACTTATAATTTGGTGAGTAATTAAATTTGTTTGGTTAAAAGGTAAATTTTAATTAATTTTAGATGTAAATTTTTAATTTGAATCAATGATTTTTCACCATTTAAAAGTCAAACATCTTTTTCAGTGCACTTACATTATTGAAACAAAATAAAAAATAAAAGCGTAATTCCTTATCTGAAAACTTGACGCAGTCTACCAAAAAATAAACTCTCTACATCAGCAAATAATTTTCCAAGCTTGCCTCTCTCGCGACCCAGAATCCGCGGATCAATCACCCGATTATATCGATACACGTGAGGTTGGCTGGCGTAACCGTCGCGTTGTGTCAATCAGCTCAAACTAATGAGAGGCGTGTGCGGCTCCGCGTTTTCCGCGAATTCGTGAAAGTATATTTGAGAAATTACTGGCACCACCCGGTGGGACATTGAAATATTGCAGCTACACGGCTGGTGCATGCGTGCGAATGCGATGTGCTGTTAATGCGGAAAGAAGTAGTTGGGATGTGGGTTTTGGTGTTTGAAACGGCTTGATGGATTTGGTTTGTTGATTTCTTTGAAGAGGAAATTTTGTGTAATGTTAACGGTTTAAATTTTGTTAGAACTTTTTAGCATCATCAACAGAGGTTTTAGAAGTTGTAATTACATGTTTTTAGAAAATGTGTGTGCGTGTGTGTGTGTAAGTGGGAGTGTGGATTTGTATGCGTGGATGTGTGTGTTTTATTTTTTTGATAATCTTTTTAGTTTTATAAAAATTGGTTTTCATGTTTTTTAAAGGAATATTGACATTTTAATCACATAAAGATCGATTTTAAAAGTTTAAAAATATTGGTTTTCCAAAAACAAATAATTTTGTTAGTCTTTAAAATTAATTTGTTTTAATTATAGATGGTAACATGGTTCGTAGCACAATTACAGATATTTAGTAGTCTTTTCTAGTTTAATTAGATTAACTTTATATTGTACGCTTGTTGAACCCATGATGTAAAATATTGTAATAAGGTATAAATGTTTTGAAGAGTTTTATATGATGAGAGTAATTTCTAAATTGATGATCAGTATAAATTCTTTACTGGGTTTTTAAATTTAAAGCATAGATTTACAAAATTTTTAAATAATTTAAGGTCAAAATGAACCCACTTTAAATTTATCGAAAAGTAGCGTCATTAAAATTAATGAGGAAATTCATGAACTTTTAACTTTTTAAAATTCGAGTTATATAAGAAATCAAAAATCTACAGTTTAGTTTCCTTAGACTGCACATACTTTATTCAGGACTTAAAATTTTCTTTTTAAGGACTACAATATGCACTCAAAATTTGATGTTGATTGGAAAATAGTTATTTACGGAATATAATTTTATATACGATGAAATGATGTTTTTTTTTTATAGTTTTTTGTTACAGGTGTTTCTTGAGGTTTATAAAAAATGTCTTACGTACAATGGTTCCCAATTTTTCACAGCATATTTTATGAGGAAAAAACTTTAGTTTAAGTTTACTCCTATAATCATACTATGTTTTATTAAACAGTTTTACCAGTTTTGGGTTCAAATATTTGTACACTATTCATATTGGGGCATTCTTATATTCTGTATTTTATAATTATTATAGGTATAGAGGAAAGATAAATTGATTTTAAAAAGGCTATGCGTCAATTAGCTGTAGTTTTTATTTCAAGATTTTTTAATTTAATTATCGTTTAGTAATTAGAAAATGTTCGTACGTTTTCTAAAAAAGCACCTAAAAAAATGCATCTTAATTTGTTTTTATAATTGGTAAAGCAAGAAATTTCAAAAAATGTGAAGTACTATGAAAATTTACTATCGCCACCAAAAATTAATCTTGCCATTCTCGTTTATCCCTCCAAAAAATCAAAAAAACTTCTCTCCCAGAAGCAAAATGGTTTTGAAAATTCCACTCGCCCAGAAAGCTCCTCGGAACGCCTTTTGACTCTCCGCTGCCTCGATAAAAATGTTTCTCTTTCCATGCATAAACTCTCTCCTCCTTCACCCTTCCCTTCTTGGCCAAAAGGCTCCAGAGCCTCTCTCCAAAAAAAAACGTGGAATTCCCAAGCGCATCTCTGGGAGAGGTCCGTGAAAAGCGCCACGTGGCTTACAAAAGTCAGAGGACGCTGCGAGTCAGCGAGGCATGAATTTAGCGACACCTCAAAAAGTTCGTCGCGTGTTAATTGGCCGCAAGCACGCCTTTTTCCTGGATATGAACTCGCGGCGAGGATGGCGAACTTTTGCGCAAGCTTCGCTTTTTGGCAACGCGCTTTTTTAGCTAGCAGGTCAAGATGTACTGGAGGGGCGACGAAATTAGAAAAGAAATTAAGTTTTGGGTGAATTGGGCGTCTATTGGCAAAAAAGAGGGCGATTGTTCAAAACACTTTTTTTGGCTTTTCAAGAGTAGATACTGAAAGTTAGGGAGTATACTAGTATTTCTGGAGAATTCATTATAGTCGCTTTTTAGGCACGACCTATAAGGGAGTGACTTATGTTTTCACCAAGGCAAAAAATGAAATACCTCAAAATCATGCA
>UELX01005814.1:0-12563 GCA_900480035.1 Eupelmus urozonus | reverse complement strand
GGGGGGGGGGGGGGGGGGGGGGGGGGGGCAAAACGGTCGTTGCGCAACAGATTGAAATCTGCGCTAGCGCTTGCTCCTCGCTTATGCTTACAAACTGCTTTTTCCGATTTCATTTTCAGAATATAGCTCTGGGTGTAGTCAAAGATCGACGCATATTAACGAAATTTCATGGAAAATTACGGCTGACACTTCGTGATAATAGATTCATTAGCAAAACAAGCTGTCGCGTCGTTGGCATTATTGGGATGGATAATTAGATAAGACGTTTGGGCTCCTCTTTTTCTCAAGGGAGCAGGCCTGAATGGGTAATTTAAGCCTGCCTTTTTCTCGGATGGAACTTGTGTGTTCGGTGTTCTGATAAATTAGTGTTACTTATTGAAATAATTTTGCTTTTTGTATATATTTTTTAGTAAAATATGTTATTCCGTAGATATTTTTATATTATACGAATATTGATTCGTGTAATTTGATACTTATTTATGTAGTAATTTTATTTACATTGAAATCAATAGCGTGGTAATCATTTTTATATGGTCATTATTGATTTTAAAAGATTCGTGTGTATATTAACTTGTTTGAATTTTTTCTCCATTAAAGAAAAATGGTAAAAATAATTTTGATCGAAGCGTTTTCCCATAAATTAAACGAAGAAAAATGACAGAAAAGATAAAACCGTCGTTTAAATTCTTATCAATCACCACGCTTATCAATATGACTTTAAATAATTGCATATTTCAAATCAATAAAAAAGCTATTTGTTTTAACTTTGCTTTTAATTTCGCGGATTTCAATCATCGTTAAAAATTAAAAATTTTGCCAATTACTTTAAGTCCTGTGTTAATATATCTTAATAAATTTATAAATAAAAATAGTGATTTATAAATGTTATAACTGGTTTCTTTACTTAAAATTTTAAAGACATATTTTTGCCGGTTGCTGACAATATAAATATATTACAATATAAATCTTCTAGAAGTAATTAAGTATTGTATTGCATTAGTTTATACATTAAAAGATCACGCAAAATAGATTCATAATTAATACAAATCTTTCACTTATAAAACAATTAAAAACGAAAACTAATCCTCGGCAGAATTATGACCGGCAAAGTGAAAAAAAAAAAAAAACGTGACCCAAGCATGATGAATTAAGATTACAAGGCAAATTTATAAATCGAGCTCTCCGCCCTAGCACCCTATTTCTGAAAACGAGAAAAAAAGAAGTCACGCTCATTTCGCCCACGCGCGACGAAGTGACAAATTCCCGCGCGAAAATCTCCCTCTCGCACGCCATCGCGTTTAACAAACCAGGCACAAAGCTGCGCTCTCCGCCGGCGGCGCAGGCGTAATTTGAATAAAGTATATCAGGGGGTACTTTTCCGGCGCTGCTCATTTTTATTCCTTATACTCCCGTTCCCAGTCCGGCCAGCGCTAAGGAGTGGTGACAAAAAAAAAGAGGAGACCGCGCCCGCGCTATTATTCCCACTCTGGTCCCCACAGGAGTGGAGAATCCTGTTAGTCGACGCGAGAGCTCGTCTGCTATAAAGACACGAGAGGAAAGGCGGGCGATGTATATCTGTATGTATGGAGCGACAGCTGTCCCCAGACGCGCCTGGGTAAAGGAGAGCGGAGGCCTTTTTCTCTGCTCTTATCTCGGAGAGTAAGAAAGCTAGACGGGGGGGGGGGGATTCGGCGACGGGAGGGGTTATTTATCAAGGTCCAAACTCAGGATGTTATTCTCGGTGAAATTACCAATTTACGAGCTATTAATTCGCTTAAGCGCATCAGTATATACGCGATTGCTTCCGCGTATCAGAGGATATCGTGGAGAGGGTGAGGTAAGTACGACTGTTAGAGTACTGATAATAGTAAGCGGGGATGCATAGTAGATGCGAATGTGAATGTAACTTTTTTGGTATTTCTCTGACTGCTTACATTTTATTAGGGGGATGAAGACGAATCTGTGGGAAGTATCGGTTTTTATGATTTGTTTGATGCGATCTGGGAAAGTATTTTTTTTGTGTGTATTGTCCTTCTTTATGATTGGGAAGTAGCAAATTAAATGAAGAATTGCCCACACGAGGGGCAATATTTCTTTCCACATCCTTAATATTTAGCGGAACTTTGACAGCGCAAATACATTATCTTTCGACTGATGAATTATTCGAATAAACTCTGAATGTATTTTACCTATGTATAAACGGGTTTAGCGTGAATATTCAATGATGCGATATATACTTTCCCCTCGTGATTTCTGACATCAGACAGTTGAGTGTTCCTTAATTGAAATGGAAAGTGAAAAATTCGGAAAAACGAAATAAAAAAAGTCAATTTTGCCAATGGGATTGAGGGAGTAGACATACCTATTAAGCTTGTGGCGGTGATTTTTTGATGGACAAGACCATAAATATTTCATAAATCTCTGACGTTTACTTTATAAAAGAAAAAATGACGAAAATATTCGTTTTTTTTTTCGTCAAAACGCTGACTTTCTTTTTTTGGTGATATCTTCTTTATATTTTCTAAATCTAGCTCAATCAATAATTAATTAAACGAAAGTGCTGCGGTGCCTCATGGGTAAGAGCTCGACCTTCTGAACGGAAGGTCCCGGGTTCGAATCCTGGTTAGGTACCTCTGATTTTTTTTTCGCAAGAAAAAATTGGTTACGTGTCTCTACCGTGGTTCTGATGGTTCGGATTCCATCTAAAACTGTGTAGGGCCAGTTGAGGTGCGTGTGCGTTTCGTCGCTCGTACGAGTGTACGGAGGGCATACGCATCTCATCTATAAGGACACACAACACATTGACAATAGTAAACACCCACACACCCAAAGTACTACCACGAGTGAATAACGCAAAGACCGATCACTATATGTATATACTCTGTAAGTATAGGTGTCGAAAGCAGAGGCATAGTTCTGCTGTGAAGAGTTCAGCTCACTCTGTTAGCAGCCTTCTCGGTGTTGAAAACAGAGGCACAGTTCCGCTGTGCAGAGTTCTACTCACTCTGTTAGTAAACACCGAGTTTGTAAGCTCCAGAAAAAAAGAAGTTTGGGTAGGCTTAAAAAAAAAAAAAAAAAAAAAAACGAATTGAAGTTTATTTTTTTTTGCCTATTCTTAATTTTTTCTTTCAATTGTCAGCGAATATGACGTTGCCTAATACTGCTTGATTAGCGCGCAATTGTTAAGCGTTTTAATGCGCTTTAATTGCTTGATGGTTTCATTCTAATGTAACACAATGGCACTAATCTGTATTACTGTTTAAACCTCATAAGCTCATAAGGATCTAAACGTGAATTGAAAGCCAATTTCAATGGGCGCATTTGCTGTTCTATCTCCACTCAAGTGGATGTATAATACAGCTCTCTGAAATTGTGGTGTCTATTATAAGAAAATAGTACTACACATGAAGTTTAAAAGTATCGATAGGATTATAGAAAGCACTATATTTAACTTTCGATTGGTATTAATACTGTTATAAATTATTCTATTAGCCAGAGTTAAATGCACATTGATTGTATTCATATTAGATGTTAAAAATGAAAAATTTATTGATTATAGATTCTTTTTAAATCCATTCCCCATAAAGTATGTAGTAATATTTCTTTTCTGCGAATCGATGAAAATCTGATTTTACATGAATTCCGGCTGAAGTTTTACTGCAAGGTTCAATGTTTTATATTTTTATATTTTACGAAGCCATTGTATAAAAAAATCAGAATTTAAATTGAAAAAATTCTGCAACTTTCAAAGTTTAAACTTTATTGCAGCGTAACATGTGATCCTTTACGAGAGAAAATATAAATTTTAATACATAATTTAATACTGAAAATCCTGGTCAAAGTTATGTTTCAAAGTGCGCTTCCTCCTACGATACTTATTAAATTAAATAACTGATCTGAGTAATTCGCGCACATTAAAAATCTAACTAAAACAAATAAGCCAATTTCGCAGTTATCGTTAATTAAATCGAGTCCGCGAACGCCATTCACGGGCCACATTCAAAGGAACAAGCGTCATCTAACAAAACCCATCAGGATTCAGCTTATTGACACTAAGACAAACAAAAAGCGTTAACGACTCTCTCTAATCTTCCGCGCCGATGGCGGAATCCCAGCGACGTCTCAATTTCGCGAATCGCGCGCGCGCGCGCTACTCTATTTGGGAAGGTGTGGTGGCACTCGATCACCGTACTTGCTCGTTACTGCTTCAGCCTTCGCGGCAGAACTCCTACTCGTCGCCGTCCGTGGGACGACAATGCCCCCATTATCGCTCGTTCTCCGCTCCCTCACAGCTGCTTGTCTAGTCCAGATGCCCTCCGTATAATGCACTGATAACGCGGGGAAATTAAAGCTGTTCCAGAGGGGACAAGACGAAAGTTGGCGGAAAGTGAAAAGGGTATATACTAGGCTGAGAGTACTTTAGGTAGGATGTTTCGTTTAGGAGAAAAATCTGTTCGAGTTTAATTAATGCTTTTCGCTTTATCGTTAGCGCTTCGTTAGGTCATCGCTGGAGCCCGATAAAAGCGCGGCTTTGAATACCTCAGCTATATTTGAACTTTCCCTCTTTGCGTTATCTATACCTCCGAGCGCAATAAGTGTATATGGATTTGTCTGAGAGTGTGTATGCGTGCAGAAGCGTGTGTATTCGTTGACGTGTACGATGTCAACTTTATTTTACTGCAGTTCGAAAAGTTCATAATTCTTTTATGCTAAAAGCACGTAACTTTTATAATGAGAGAATTGATTAAAATTTTAGCTATCGGGCGAGTCACAAAACACTGGTGAGATTAAAAAATAATTTTTAGTACAGTTTGGTATGTACTGCATAAGCAATTTGTGCTTTGTCGGCATGCAACGTTTAGTTAATTATAATATTGCTGAATAAGTTTTTTCAATATATTTTAAACATATACACAAACTATTTTTCAATACAAATTTTTTGCTGATGGATTATTCTTTATAATTTTGTCGAATAAGATTTTATAAAAAAAGAAATACATTTTGAAGGGTCAGAAGGTATGTTTGACAAAATTTTTTTAAAGGCTAAGGAAAGGTCGCCAATATACTCGGAGTGCTGACTTAACCCTTGTGGACTTTTTACACTTCAGCAACATTTGGCAACGCAGCCCGACGTTTTGTTCTTTAATTTGATTTTGAAATTTGGCTTAAATAAGAATTTTTAAAGTATATTTTTCTTAGATATTTTAATTTATGGGGTTTTTCGAATATAAAACAAAAGATGATTATTATAAGAAAATATATATTTTAAAGGATGCGTTTACATCAAACTGCTAAAAAGTTAATTAAAACACATGTTTGTAACCGAACTCCTATATGTTTGCTTTGTGAAACACACACAGTCGAAAAAGTACAATGTTTGCTCTTAGCTTAGTTCGTAGGGTTGATTTACTGGCGTTTTAAAGTGAAACCTGATGTGGACCGCTTTAATGTTAGTTCTAAATTCGGCATATGTATGCCCATGAAAGGATTACGTAAACAAAGGTAAATAGGAATCTGAAAATTAAGGAAATTTAATGGGTCGAGTAGACATTTCTATGGAATATAATATGGGAATATAAAAATTATATTGCATATAATATATCAGTTACAAAATTTTTTTTCTTAATACTGTATGTATTACAAGAAGTTGTCAGAAATCTTTTTTTAAAAGAAAAATTCCATTGACTTTTTTAAAAAAAATATAAGAAAAAATATTAGTATCAAAATCGGAATTTATCGACATTCTGACGTGAATAATTTTTTATAACAAAGTCAATAGAACTTTTTTAAAAAGACGGATTCTGTCAGCTTCTTATAAAAAATAAAATCTTAAGAAAAAATTATTCTCAACTTAGCTAATTAATGTTTACGACATAATTTTTGGGTTTCTGTTTAATAATCTGTAAAGACTGATACTTTAATCTTTCATTTGGTTTTAAAAATAAGAAAAAAGACAGAATGTTTTTGTGAAAAAATAAAAAAGCTGGATTAAAATTGTAGAGAGTGTTTTATCAATGTGCGAAAATGATGAAATAGGATTTACACTTTAAAAAACGTTGATGAAACGAAAAACTTGATTGCAGTTCGAAAAAATCGATAGGTTCACGGTTGCCAATTTTACATGTATTTTGTTTGCCGAAATCTCTGTGCAAAAGATACTGAATAAAATATTTATCATTTATTATTGAAATTATACCAAACGCAGCTCAAGCTTTTAGCATTATCAAGCATTTAAATTAAATTCAAAATAGCATTTCCTCAGAATCAGCTTCTCAAATACTTCAAACTCAGCTACGAAATATGAATTTCAAACCTCACTAATCGCAGTCATCTCTCAAAAGAAACTCAATCGAGCGTGTGCCCCGTCGGGATCCGCCTCTCCAAGACTTCCGCAAAAGAGAGCCATTCGAGTTTCCGTCGTTCAACATCCAGCTTGGCGCTCCGATCGAACGAGCCTCAGAAAATTCTCCAAGCCAGCGTGCGCACGGCTGCTATCGTGCACACGCGGAAAAGGCAAGCGGGAGATAAACGCCGGCCAAAAGGGAAAACAGCCATCCCGTCCTCCTCGCACGCGGACTATCTATTTACCCAGAATAGGAAATTTCTTCATCAGCGAGGACGAGGGCGAGGGACACCATTTTTCAACCGCTTCCGCTTGCTGGAGGCGAGCGCTTGTCAATAGTCGGGGAGAACGAGGGTTTCGCGAAGGGAACCGCAGCGCGGCCGTCTAATGAGCATCGCGGCCCCGAGGAATCAATCGATGAATGCCGCTCACCGGCGGAAACGAGCTGGCTGGTTATCGATTTCGGTTTTCCGAAAATTTTCGGGCAGTCCAGGCACGTGCCGAGCGAATTTACAGCGATTTCGTGGCGAGTGGATTTCGTTGAGGGCTTGGGGAGGATGAAGAGATGCGCAGGATTTTTTCCTTTTTTAATGAGCTCTGAATTCGAAGGTGGACTTGACGCTGGTTACATTTTTACCTCCAGCTATGATGTACGAAGATAAAAGTACTGCTGGGAATGCGACTCGAGTCGGGGGATAAGTATATCGTAAAAAATTGATGACGTTACAGTGCGTGACGTTCAGTAGAGTTGAAAGCCTACGAGAACGCGAGTACAATATGTACGAAAAGGAAGGGAGGAGGTCATATTCATAAGGAAGTAAATTTTTTATTAAAGGTTTTTGATTTTTTGATTTTTCCCTTGTGTCGCAGTGTTTTTCTGAAACTTCTGGTTACTTTAGAATACTTTTTTTTAATATAGTTTTGATAATGATGAATTAATTCAAATTAATGTTTTATAGACAAAATTATTTATTATTCTGCGAAATTAATTTATGTATGTTAGTAAACGCAGAATTTAACTTATTGAAAATACAACGTTGTTACAATGAAATATTGTTCCAAGTAGTATAACCCGTGTATAGTCGGACACACATTTACCGTGAGCAAATATAAAAGAATAATCTCTTAGGTAAGATTTTACGTTGGTCCAATATTATTTTTCACTACTCCGAGTGCATTGAGATTGTACTTTCTGCTACTTTTCTTCAAATTCACACATTTTCTTTTTAAAAGAAAGCTTTTGAATCTAAGAAATACATTTTTAACAAAATGTTTCGAAAGAATTTTTCGAGAATTATTAGTGTATCATTTAATATATACACGTAGTTACAACAACTAGTAAAATACAAACGTGCTGTTTCGCATATTCAATTTTATTTTGCGAATCATTAATTCAAATTTAATGAGCATTTAAACATTAATAAATATTTTTCAGTCTATACATGCTATTTCTTTCAATAATCTTCTTCTTTATAAATCGTGGAAATTATATAAAATAGTAAATTTTTTGAAGACATAAGAGGATTTCAAAGCATATAAAAATTCGAAAATTTTATAATATTATTCCAATAAATTTACATATTAAAATAATACTATTTAATCTTCCAAAATTATTTCTCTGCTGTTTCGTCAAAATAATATAGCTGTAAAATAGATGAAAAATTCGTATAAAAGGTTTTTTTCCGGACACTGCTGCAATCTTTAGAAAACATTTTTTAAAAACTTTTAAAATTCAAAAGATATAGAGCTCTAAAAATTTTGTGACTTTATACCTTCAGCAGGGCATTTTTCAAGTAGACAAGGCCGCGCAAATTTACAAAAGCCTTTTCACTTGACAGCTTTTATAGATTTAACTTTCTCCCAAGAACAATGTAAAAACTAATCAACAAAGTTTTTAGTACGCCGGTAAACAGCGTCCGCTGCGAAAATTCCGACCGAAAAATTACTCGTTTGCATTATAACTAAAACGCGTCGACATTGCTCAAACAAAGCCGGTCAAATAGCGCAAGAATGGAAACGCTTGAATTCGCGTATACAACGACATAATTCACAGCGCAGTCCCAACAATAATACTAATAACGCACTTATCTGCTTTCGAAGCGCGCCACATGCGGGACATCAATTATACGTGACGCGCGCGCGTTCACGTCCAAATTACAAAGTGAATTTCATACATTCAACAATCGCCGAATTATATTCTTGCGCGTCCGGCATTTTGCAATCGTCAAGCCGTGAAAGTGCAAACAATAGCCCCGACGCTGGCAGCCCTCGGAGCGCGCGAGCTGTTCGTTAAATAACTCTGATTTTCCGAGAAATCAATACGCAAACATCGCGCGCTTCGGCCTCGGGAAAATTAATAAACTCGCCAAGTTCAAAATTCAATTTGTATATTGTTTCTCATTTTTCAGCGCGCGCGCGCCCGACGTACATCACCGGGCGCAAAATATAAATTTAATAACGCGCTGTCCCGTCTCATTCAGATTGATTAAATTCCATTTGTAATTTAAACTGCAGCGCGTCGCGAAGACTAATAGATCGAGGTAGTGCAATTACAGGCGCTCGGCCAAGAAGCTATCTCTATCGCTGGAAAATCGACCGGCTTCATCGATTTCTGCATTTATAAAATGCTAATGTCGCCGCTGGGCTATACGTGACGAAAATATCATTCCCGAAGGGAGGACCGTTTACTTTAACTTCTCGCGTGATTTTCTCCTTACATCGCGCGAGCTAGCGTTGCGGAGATGGTAAGCGAGCGCTCGTCACACTTGTTGCGTCCCCGTGTGCGCTAAGGGTGCAGTGCGGAACGCGCTTAGCGATGTGGCTTCTCTCCCGGTGGATTGATGCTTTATTTTTAGGTTCGACGAGACGTTGGAGATTTTATTGACAATGCGTCCGCTGGATGCATTGCGGGTGAAAAGTTTTTTAAGCATTTTCTGTGAATGAAGGGTTAAAAAGAAATATGAGTTTTTGAGATGGTTTGAAGTCGGTGCTGTTATATTTGTTGTAACTGGAATGGTAGAGTTAAGTAATTACCTATATATATAAAATACTCTCGGGGTTTTGTTGAGCTCGGTATTTGCATGCTAATTATTCAAATTTATTATACTCATTCTGCGGCAGATTGGATGTTATAATTACGAATCGTGATTGCGGATATTATTCATTAGACAACTCGGGATACCTTATTCAAGAATCTACGAATGAATATAATGAATGATACATGGGTTACGATATAAAGCTAGTTTTCATTTCAAATAACAGAGTATTTGACACACAAAGTGTAAGCTTTTAAAATTATTTTTAATAAATTTATATTTGATTAAATAAAGTAAAAACAAAATTATAATAATTTATAATTAATTTTTAGTAAATATTAATACATTAAGGCAGATATATTCAGTGTAACAAAAATCGAATAAATGCAATCTAGGTGTATCAATTTAATGTCGAAAAATTCTAAATAAATAGTAAATCTTATGGTTAGTTAATCTTTTATAATTTGTAAATCTTATTAGTTTTCACTAAGAGAAAAGAGTATATCTCAAAGTTATGACGATAATAATTAACTCAGTATTAGATTTTAACTCGTTTACTCAGATCTCGAAAATACAAAAATGGAGTAAATCAATCTTAAGAAGTTATAGATTTATATAGCCCAAAACAATCATTAAATGCTAATAAGAAATCTCAAATAAGAAACTTCAAACAAGAAACCGATAATTGACTATCAGTAATAAGATCTGATAATTTAAATTGCTTTTAGAAACTTCCGTTTCTATATTTTTATTTTTTATTATTTAGGTGTAAAATCAAATCTGTGACTTTTCAAGATTAAGGCCATTTTCCGTTTTTTCAAGAAATTGACGTTGTAATCTTTAAAGGTACATTCGAGATTGAAGAAAATAAGTTAAAATTTAATCCTCTGCTCATTTTGATTTTGGATAAAGTCTTTGGATAAAGGAAATAGATTTGAGTAATTATTTTGGAAAACCTTAGAAATAATTAAAAGCGTTTTAATTTATTTACTTTGTTGTATTTTACAACTTAAGTAAAGTATGCTCGATAGAAGCTTTAAAATTACTTGGCTACGATATACAAATCAACAAGTAATTACCGAACTCCTTCACTCGTTAAATAACTGCAAAACTAGTCTCTCTTCCTCCGTTTAAAATTTCGCTCTTTGAAATCACTGAAGCAAATACCTATATTCTACAGAACGAAAGCATCTCAGTTCCACTTCTCTCTGCCACTCCTAAATGGAGATTCTTCCTGTTCTCCTCTTCGAATTATTTACAACGATAGTGATCATGTCAAAATTCATTCCTCTTGTTAATTTCATTTAAACACGTTTGATAATGTGTACCAAGAGACTACACGCACTTGCATTCGCGGCCAGCTGCTTTGCGTTTAATCTTCTTGATGAGTGCTCCTCGGCGCTGGCCGTAAATTAATGCTCCATGGGTATATGCGCGCAGCCTGCGCCGATAGCTTGGGAATAACATATAGGTATGAGTGTCTTGGCTCGAGTTGTGTTTGTAGGTAAACAGATGTTCGATGCTTAATTTTATGAGTAGGTGGATATTGTGCATGGATAGGATTTGAAAATAAATTTTATGTTTATAAAGAGAATTAAAATAGCTGAAATATTAAACAAAATTTATACTTAAAGTAAAAAAAAAGTTAAGATTGTGCATTGTGCAACAAGGGAAGAGAATAAGTTAGCGAAAGCTTACCTCTATTCATAATTGAGGGAGTTCGATAAAAGACCTACATTAAGATTAAATAGGAGAAAATGCTTTGTTGAAGGGTGATTAAAATGAGTTTATTTATTAAATTCAAAATAACGTATTAATGTTTTATTGCATCACTTTCATTTAGCTTTATAAAAAGTTTTTTGGAAATTATAACTTCTAATATTTTATATTAATTTTGTATTGAACCTAGTGAAAACTTAATGCACTAGATATCTTTTGTATACTCGGGGTTAAGTAACAAACATTTTCAGTCGTTTTTAGCTCCGGAAATAGTTTTGTTTGCACTGGTCTCATGCGTGCGAGTAAAAACTGGATGGAACGTATCTTCGCCAACTTGCAGGCCGATGTGTGTATGCGTGCGCGCGTGTATATGCGTGTGTATGTATGTGTGTGAAAGAAAGAAAAAGATTAAGTACGTTTAATTTTCAATCTGTTCAATTAAAAATTAATAAAAAATATTGGAAAGTTCAGAAAAGGTTTTTATCGAAAACGTAAGTATTTTAAAAAGTATTTAACGAATACTTTTGTCGATTACTGAGGATTTTAAAAAAGTGTTTGAAAAATTTTGAAGTGTGTAAATGTTTCAATATACGTACAATTTTAACGTTAAGAAAACGAAGTAAGGTATATAAAGTAGCGGACATTCAATAAAAGATCAAACTTACTTTGGTGTACATTACGGCATGTTCTTTAATCCACAAATCAGCATTATCCAACTTCACGTCCCAATAATTTCTAACTTTTTCAGTTTTCAATAACAAACACATTGTTGCGCTGGCTGACTCTGCGATTAATAAAATAGACTGTTTATACGTGCACCCTTTCCCAGCCGAAGTATACTTAAATATGAAAGCACGTCATCATAAATTGTAGCAGTTAAAATATTTGTTTGTTAAATATACTTCTGAATATTCTTCTTTATGAGTAAACTATTGCTTAAAGTGGGTGTGCCTGATAAGAATTAGCCTTGCAAAAGGGATAATTTAAATTAAACTAATCACTAAAAGAAATTATTGTTTACAGAAGTTAATTAGTGCAAACTGGAACTTAAAATTTGCTTAAAATTTTATTAATAGAGCATGTGAATTTTTACTTACGATTTCTATAAAATCTATTTTTTATTTTATTTGTTAAATAATATTCATAAATCAATTGAGCTTCGTTGCATAGAGTATAAGACATGCAGTTATCAAGTTTATCAATTATTTTCAAATTTTAAGAGGTAGTTTTTGGTAACTGCAATAACATAAAACTACCCGTTATACATAGATTCAAAAGCTATATTAATTTAAAGATAAGCATTTATGTTTATCAAATAACCGTATTTTTTTACTGTCTACAGAGCATTAAAAACACTATTAAAAATAAAATGTATTGTCACATGCAGTGTGTTACAGACCGATATCGTATTTAATAGTTTATCATAAATAAAACTGTAAGTAATCCATAAAACGAATAGCTGAATA
>UELX01005813.1:0-12565 GCA_900480035.1 Eupelmus urozonus | reverse complement strand
GATCTTTCAAACTTAATGTTAGTTAACTTCAATACAACATTTTCTTAAGAACATGTAAAATGGCGCTTAGTCTCCTTCATATATATTATTTTATTTTTGCCATTAATATCAGATGATCTTAAATGTATCAAATGTGTCAGACTAACCTGGATAAATTATGTACTATGTCTATTCCCTATTAAAGAACGTTAAAAAAATAATATAATTAAAATATGCATTTCATGAACTTCAGGTCTGACCGAACATGCCATCTCAGTATTGATGGAAGGAGTCCTATATGCGACTGTCCAGCTGGTTATGAAGGAAATCGTTGTGAAAGATGTTCAGAAGGATATCGTGGTAATCCGATGCGCGGTGAAGAATGTAGACCTTACGAACAATGCGACCGCAGTGGAAGTCTTAGCACTGAAGTTGATCCGTATACCAGAAGATGTCAATGTAAGGTAAGTTTCTGCCTCCCTTAAGAACATAAAACGTATTTCTGGTCCAAAATTTTGTCAATGTTTAATATTAACAGAAATCCAGTAACTTTTATTTTTATTTACAGGAATACGCGACTGGTCCCCAGTGTAATCAGTGTAAGCCAAACACTTTCAGTTTAGCCCCCGCAAATCAATTTGGATGCATAGGCTGTTTCTGTATGGGTATTACTAATAATTGCGTTTCATCTAATTGGCACAGAAGCGAGGTATAGCTATTTTTTTATATTATTATTATTATTATTATTTGCAAAGTCTAATAAAATTATTAAAGTATTGTATATCTAAGTTTATTGATTTTCTATTTTAGTAAATTTGAAAAATTAACTAAAATTTATGTTTTTGAAGATTTAAAATTTAATTCATAATTTAACGGAAATTATATTACAATTTCAATAATTTTGTCTTTTAAATAAGTGATAAAAATGATCATAAAATAACTTTAATTGGCTTTAGAAGATAATATACTTTCAATGAAAGTTATATACATACATTTTTTAAAAATTTATTTTTAATTTATAGTTTTTCTAAACTTTTTCTGATTAATAATTTGTAAAAATGCATAACATTTAAAATATTTACATAAATTAATAAAGGAAATTTTTCGTTACTATTAAATAGATAATATATAGGCAATATTTCTAATTGTATTTTCAGATTCGTGCTTCATTCAGTAATGCACCTCGTGGATTCGCATTAATTGGCTCAAATGATCGCGATTCTTCTCCAATCATATCCGGAATAAACATTAAACCAGAAACCCGAGAAATTGTTTTCAATGATTTCCCTGATCGAGGCGCAGGTGACGTTTATTACTGGCAATTGCCAAGTATGTTTTTGGGTAATCAAATAACTGCTTACGGAGGAAACTTAAAATACATCGTAAGGTACGTTCCTTCTCCTGGTGGTTTGACTTCAAGAAACAGTGCGGCAGACGTTGAATTGATTAGCGTAAGTTTACAAAATTAAAGGATTTTTATTACTATTAATTTATATGACATTAATTTTTGAAATTTTTTTCTATTTTTAGTCAAATGACATTACACTTCTTTATTACTCTCGAGAATTCCCAGAACCGAATAATCCGAAAACATTTACTGTTCCTTTACTTGAACAATATTGGCAAAGACACGATGGAACTACAGCCGACAGAGAACATCTTTTAATGGCTCTTGCTGATGTAGAAGCCATACGAATTAAGGCGACTTATACTACATACACTTCCGAGGCAGCGTAAGTCTTATAATAAACATTTAGTAGTTTATGATTCTTTTAAATTTCAAATTCTTACTCAAATCATTCTACTAATGATTTTTTTAGTTTATCACTCGTCTCATTAGATATTGCTGAGGAATTCAGTACCGGAAAACCTCGGGCTATTGAAGTTGAAAAGTGTAGTTGCCCACCAGGTTATCAAGGTCTATCTTGTGAAGACTGTGCTGTTGGATTTACTAGAGCGATTGGAGGTTTATACCTTGGAATTTGTGAACCGTGCAAGTGTAATAATCATTCTCATCAGTGTGATCCAGAATCTGGTGTATGCGAGGTAAAGAAAATTATTACAAAAAACTAAATAACATTAGTTGAATAATACATTTTTTATAATAAATCAATTATTAAATATTTAAATATTTTAAATACTTAAAATTTTTGTACTTATTAAGATTTTTTTATTTTACGTTAATTAAAATTTTAGAATTGCGCTGATCATACAACGGGAGACAATTGTGAAATTTGTGAGTCTGGCTTTGAGGGAGATGCCACTCGGGGAACACCATACGATTGTCAAGTAAAGAATGGTTCGGTGATTCCGTGCCATTGTAACCCACTTGGATCTCAATCAAGTAGTTGTGCCAATGGACAATGTTACTGTAAACGTAATGTCGAAGGTCCGGAATGTAATCGCTGCCGCTACTCAACTTTTGGATTGTCCCAGAATAATCCAGATGGTTGTAACGAATGTTTCTGCAGTGGCGTTACTAATCAGTGCCATGAAAGTTCTTTGTATATTCAACAAATTCCCACATTTATGTTTGAGGAAAACCATGGATTTACCCTTACTGATTCGTAAGTTTATTTGTTTTTTCTTTTTTCAAGATTAAAAATTAATTCTGCGAATTTTAAACAAACTTAACGAAGAACTAAATTTTTCTATAAAATTCTTGAATAGATCTAGACGTGAAGTTATCAGTGAAGGCTTCGAAATTAATATTCCTGTAAACGAAATTGGTTATCGTTATTCAAATGATCGAAACAAGAGATTATACTGGTCTTTACCTAGTGCATATACCGGAAATAAAGTAAAAAGTTATGGTGGTCTCTTATCATTGACTCAACACATTCAGGCCCAGCCAAATGCCAACTGTCCAAAAGATCAGGATGTTATTCTAATTGGAAATGGATTAACCCTTTATTGGTCTAATCCAGAAAGTGTGAATCCAGGGTCCACTTTGGTATGTTATTTTTAACTGTGGAATTGTATTATAGTTATATCAAATTTTTACATTATTTATATTTTTAGACTTACTCAGTTTTAATGAAAGAAACCGGATGGCGTCATCTTTCTTCTAACGGTCTTCGAGTTGCCACGAGATCAGACATAATGACCGTTCTCGCAAACGTAGATGCAATTTTAGTTAGAGCATCTTATTGTGATGAAATGGTAGCCACATACATAAGCGATGTTAGCCTTGATACCGCCGGAGAAATTACCGGAGGTCCTCGAGCAACACAAGTGGAAGCTTGCAGATGTCCAACTGGTTACACTGGAACCTCATGTGAAACTTGCGCTCCCGGATATTACAGAAATGTGAATGATCGAGCAGTTAGTATATTAGGATCGTGCAGCCCTTGTCCCTGCAGTGGAAATGAACAAAGTTGTGAATTGGATTGGTCAGGCCAAGTCAGATGTAATTGTCGACCCCAGTGGACCGGAAAACACTGTCAGGAAATAGGTAAGCGTTTAAACTTGCAATTAAAGTCAAATTAAAAATTACAAATATTTCTTCCAAAAAATTTTATGCTAAATACCTATACTTCTATGATCAATTTGAACCTATTTAAAATTTTTACCATAATTACATGCAAGATATGTTTAAAAAAATCTTGTAGCATAATTCACAGAATAAATTTTTATTTGAAAAATATGTACAAAATTTTTTACAAGTATCTTCTTGAATGTAGACATAATTATAGATATAGCTTCCTAAGCAAATAATTTTCCATTAAAAAGTAAATAAGCTTATTCTAATATCTCAGAGTGCATGATTTTTAATAATTTTTTAAGTCTCTTGAAAAACTTAACTAAAGTCTAGAGTTAGATTTTTTGGCGATTATTTGAAATTTTACATCTGCGAGTATCAGCTGAATACTGCCAATCGAAACACATCTGAAAAATTGAAATATCAAATTAAAGTTTTTAATTAAAAACATTAATTAGTTTACGATATGTCATTCAGTTTCGAATAATTCTAATAAACTTTTTAGCGGATCATAATATACCACAAACAACTATTATACCAACAACTGAAAAATATTCTCCTATTGCTGTCAAAATCAGAGAGCCGAAAATTCAAATTGTGAAAATAGGGGAAAGTGTCCGGTATCATTGTTCAGGAAAATCAATGCTTAACGTACGTATCATTACTTTAGAAAATGGCTTAGTTTAAATAAGTGAAGCCGTTTTAAATTAATATGTTATTAAACATTTTAAGGAACCCGTCACAATTAAATGGGAAAAAGAAGGCGGTTATCTTCCAGCAGGCAGAGGCATTGATGATTCTGCTGGTCTTTTATTCATTAGGGAAGTACAAATATCTGACAGTGGCAACTATATATGTCGTGTTACCGATGGAGTTCATATTAGGACAGAAAAAGTCACACTTCACGTTGGAGGTATATTAAATTTTAGAATTAAATTTTGAAATCACGTTTTGGTTTAGTTTCTACCTTTGATTGACTAGAAAATCGTTTTTTTCTTTTTTTGTAATAAAGCAATTTTGCTGGTTCCACTATTCACGTGTTAAGTATTTATAATATTAAGTATGTAACAGTATTCAATAATATTTTTGTATTGTGCTAAACATTAAAATTATAAAAAAAGAAAAATTATAGATTTTGAAGATCAGGGTAGAATTCTTCATTAAAATTTATTAAGTTTTACTAACAACGAATAAAAATGTGTTTTGGATGCAGCATTTCCAAAATCAATTATTCCGATCGAAGGTATGTAATCATTATAAACTAATACGAAAATTTACAAAGCAATTATTTTGGTTCTGTATATAAATTGTATGTATATACGTAAAAGTAAACTGATGATACTAAAATAGATGTTAATATTCTATAATAGTTTAAACTTAACATATATTGAGCATCAAGTACACAAAGCAGGCGATTTCTATCATATTTATCTATCAAGTCATATTTTTGTCAAACAAACAAAGTAGTCACTAAAAAATAATTTCAATCTTATCTAGATTTTTCACTCTCGCTGTTGAAAGTACAAGAAAGTAATCCCTTTATTAAAAATTAATGTATATTTTATGGTTGCCTACTCACTATTTGCGTGATGTTCTATTTTACGCTTGTATTGAAAACTATTAATTTTAATTGAAAATAATTTAATTTTTAAGTAAGTGTTAAAAATTCTACTTTGCGTTCTACCTTGCGTGTTATTTTTCTGTAAAACACATATTTCCGCATTCGAAGCAAAAATTTTAAAACTGCATATGCCTTGGAGAAATAAAACTAACACTCGGAGTTGCTTCTTGCACAATCAGTTAAAAAAATTGTACAATATACATAAGTACGTTAAAGTTTTTTATTTAGGTACGTTGGCGTTTTATTTTGCAACAAAATGCTTGTATGTTAATTTTTTTCTTTTTGTTGGATAAATTTCGATGTGCCTTATAAAGAGGAACAAAATTTGCAGCTCTTTACGAAAACTGATTTATTTCACAATTATTTTTCAAAGATAAGCGCATTTTTTATTTTTTTTTTTATAAATGCTAGCACTTGCCACAACTTTCTCAAGAAAGCTAGTATATTTAATCAATTCCGTCTAAAGACTAATGTGTTTAATAGATATCCCAGAAAGGATTTATTTTTCAATATATTTTTAAATTCAAAAATAATTTTTTTTTATTATGACAATTACGATAAAATAAGAATCTGATAGAGAGGGACGATATATATCAGTTTTTGTCAGTAAGGCGCAAAATGAGCTACATTCCAAGAAGAAAAAAAATTTATTTTTAATTATAAGAAATCTTAAATAATACTATTTTTTGTATGATGATATTTTATTTTAATAGCATGTTCATGTATAGTAGACTAGCTAAAATTAAAAATTTTCATATTTTCTAATAGTAATTTGTAAATTTGTTTTCAGATGCTACATCGGAACCAGTGGTCACTATCAATCCTCCGTATCTAAATGTTTACGAAGGTGAACCCGCGGAATTCCATTGTGAAGCTAGTGGATCTTCTCAAACTATAGTAGAATGGATTCGCCCAGATGGAAGAATGAATCGAAATGCAACGTTTAGTGGTGGATACTTGAGAATACCATCGGTAAATGTGAACGATGCTGCTGAATACAAGTGTATCGTCAGGAGTCGCACCGGTACCACTGAACAATCGGTTCAGTTACACGTAAAACGTAAGAACAATTAGCTTTTTTAAAAGTAGGTTTATAATTTAATGAATAATTATAATAACTTAAAAATACTTTTTAACCAAACTTTCAATAAAAAAATTAATAATTTTAGCTATCCGTACATTTTTAAAACAAGTAAATGTCTTATTTCTAGCAAGTACATACGACCCATCGCAACCACCAGATGTTGTGTTACTAATCTCTCCCTCGAAGTGGAGCGGATTTAGCGGTGATACAGTGAAATTGTCTTGCAATACATCAAAGCCTGTGCAAAGAATAATTTGGAGCCGAAGCGACCGTATGATGCTACCGATGGCGGCCACTCAAAATAACGGTATCTTAACAATTTCAAACCCATCGCCAAGCGACGCTGGATGGTATATTTGCACGGCGACGTTACACGATGGATCGGAAAAGACTACGACCACATCTATTTCGATCAATCCTCGTCACGAAATGCCCGGCCCTGTAATTGAACCTCAAAGACAAAGAGTACCTCAAGGATCTACAGCTACTATTCATTGCAAAGTAGAAGGCGACGAATCCAACATACAATGGTCTAAAAACAGAGAGCCTACTCTTGGATCTAACATTCAAGCTGCGGGAGGTACACTGCACATCACGAATATACAAGTATCAGACAGAGGCGTTTACACTTGTCGATTAAATCTCGGCCTACAGGGAACTTACGAAGCCAGAGCCATCATTGACGTTGATCGTAAGTGATTTAAAGAGATATTATAATTTATTTTAGAAAATGAGATAATGATTGAAAATATGAGATCAAAAAAAAAAAAAAAACGATAAAATTTCATTTTAATTTATATTGAATTATCATTATTTATATCGATGTATTTTTAAAAGCTCGGGAAGCCCCAGTAATACAGATTCATCCGAAAGAATCACAATCGGTCTTGGAAGGCAGTACCGCCGATTTCCATTGTCGCCCAATATCCGGAATCCCAAGTCCTGAAATCAAATGGACCAGACAGGACAACAGGCCACTTAGTCCAAATTCACAAATAATCACCGGTGGAATGTTACGTATCAATAACGTAACGCAATCAGATGGAGGAGCTTACGTTTGCATTGCCGAAAATCCTGTTGGGGTAACAAGCGCAACAGTAAACTTAGAAGTTCATTCTTACCCTAAGATAAATATTAGTCCGCAAAACGGTATAATTCCATTAAAATTAGGTGACAAATTGCGCCTTGTATGCACTGCTACTGGTATTCCTCAACCATCAGTATCTTGGAGTAAGGACTATAATGATCAGCCATTCATGTAAGTCAAATTGTTAAAAATATTCTAATATCTATATTGCCAATAAGTCTAAATGAATAATTAATTTTAAAAATTATAAAAAAAATTAAAAGACTTATTTGATAATTAATATAAAGTATAATATTGTTTGTGTTTTTATTTTTTCAACTAAAAGGTATAAATGCATAATTAATTAAATTTATTCAAATATCTTAAAAGTCATAATAATTTTTCAGAGATCCTTACAAGTCAACAGAATTCGGACCATCAGCTACTATTGATATCAACTCTGTAACTAAGGAAGATGAAGGTACTTACATATGTAGAGCACGCAGTTCTTCAGGAATGGTAGAAGAATATGTGCAACTAAGAGTCGAAGAAAATGAAAATTCAGTTAATTATCCTGAAAATTGTCGGGGAGATACAGCTTGCGGATATATTCCACCGGTATTTAAAATATATATTTATTATTTAAACGATTCATCTCTTCATCTTATGTCTACATAAATTTTATCCTACTCAATGACAAATTGTTGTTTTATTGTTTCACAGAATGAGAAGAACAAGGACGAAGGAATTGTCGTAGACAGCGTATCGAAAATCCCATCCGGTGGTAAAGTATCTATGCGTTGTAGGCTTGCTCCTCAAGGAGACTATAAAAACATTTACTTGGATTGGAAGAGAGAAGATGGTCGACCGCTGCCTCGAGGAAGTACTGTCAGCGACGGTACACTCTACCTTTACAATCTCCAGAAAGAAGATTCTGGAGATTACACTTGCTTTGGTGTAGATGCTAACGGCGTTCAAGTATTTTCTGCAAAATCTCCGCTCAGTGTTCTTGGTAAGCTTTTGTAAAATAAAAAATTTAAATTTCTATTTTTAAGAAGCATTTTATGTTTAAAATAAAATAAAAATTCAGAATAATGCTGACGATAAAAGTATGGCAAAATCTTTTTCTTTTATAGATTTTCCGAAAGTAACATTAAGGCCTACAAAACAAACAGTTAGACCTGGTGACAATCCTTACATAGAGTGCATTGCAAGTGGCGAACAGCCGTTGAATGTGGAATGGGAAGCTGTAGGACGACCATTACCCGTATCAGTAAGTCAGGCAAATGGTGTTTTGCGCTTTGAAGGTATTACATTCTCTGATGCTGGAAAGTACGTGTGTAAAGCATGGAATGACTTGGGAACAGCAGAATCTGTCGCTGAAGTATCCGTAGAAGGTAATCAAAACTTTACAAGTTCATTTTATTTTCATTTTCATAGTTTATTTGTTGGAAATTAATTTTAATAAATATATATCCAAGTTTATTTTCTAAAACTTTGTCTTGTTCATCACAGCTTCGACATCGCCGATAGTAAAAGTACAAGCTTCGAAAAATCCAGCAATTATTGGAGATTCAGTTGATTTACACTGTGTTACATCAGGAGTAATAAATCCTCATTATGTTTGGAGTAGACCTTATGAAATTTCATTGCCATGGAATGCTAGGCAGTCCGGAAATATATTAAGCATAACGGACGTAGAACAAAGTAATGTCGGCGTGTACAGATGTGCCATAGATTCAGAAGAAGGTGTTATAGAAAGTGACATTACTCTCGAAGTTCAAGGTATTAATTGTGCGACAAAATAAAATAATTTTTTCATTCTATACTTTTCAATATTATAGTCTTCTATAACAGATAGGTTAAAGAATTTAATTTGTTGTAAATTTAAAACTCTGTAATTTGAAGATCATTATAAAAGTATTTTTATTTAAATTTTAGATGATGATCTATCAACTGATGAAACATACGATATTCCCATAGAAATAAAACATGTTCATTACGGAAAAAGCGTAGATCTTTCTTGTAGAGATCGGTTGCAGCCAGCTGGAAGGTATCGATGGTCCAAGAATAATGGATCATTACCGGAAAATCACGAACAGCGCGATGTAAGTAACAAGTTAACACCGTCAAATAAAAAAGGGATATGTTAGGTCAGTTTATTAAAATAGAATATTTAACTGTATTGCAATTTTGTATATTTTTTAAAATTTATTATTAATAAATTTTATTAAAGCCCGTTCTATTAGTGATGCCATAAAACAATTAGTAATTTATAAGATTGTAAATTACTAAACATATTTCAAAGAAATTAAAATCCTAACTATTTAAATTAGAATTAATATGTTAATTTTTTAATTAGAATATATTAACACTGCGTGACGTGGATGAAACTGCGGCTGGAGTATATTCGTGTAAAGCCAATAACGGACAAGAGAGTGCTGAATCATTTACTACTGTAGTCGTTCTTGGATCAGTGCCATACTTTAATCAAGCGCCACTGAGTTATATTGAATTGCCACCACTTATGGATCCTAGATTGAAGTTTAATCTCGAAATTTCATTTAGGCCTCAAAACGCAAATGGAGTATTATTGTACTCCAGTGAAAATCCCAATGGATATGGAGATTTCGTATCATTGACTCTTGAAGATGGTTATCCTGTATTTAAGTGCGTATTTTTTTTTAATACGTGCATAATTTTTCATAGTACCTTGTATTTGTTATAAGAATTTTATTCATATTTAATTAATATTTTTAGATTCGATCTTGGATCTGGGCCTACTACGATCAGAGCAGATAGAGATATCAGTCTTCGTGATTGGCACACGATCGTTATTTATAGAGATGGCAAGGCAGGAGGAATGATTGTAGACGATGTATTCACTTATTCGGGTAATTCTACAGGCAAGAAAGATAGCTTTGATGTTCACGAGCCTGTTTATGTTGGAGGAATACCAGAAAACATTGTCGTTAATGAACATGTCGGTGCGAGAAACGGATTCGTAGGCTGCATTAATAAATTAGTTATAGAAGGCAAACAAACCAATTTGATGAAGAACATGATAATGAGCCAGTCAATTACAAATTGTGAAATTTGTGAACGTCTTGAGAATCCCTGTTCAAACGGAGTCTGTCAAGAATCTTCCGCTAAGGAGGGATATGAATGTTTGTGTAATTCTGGATATTTTGGAAGTCGTTGCGAAAATATAAAGCAATCCTGCACACCAGGTAATTAAAAATTACTAATTAACATTACAACTTAACAATACAAATAAATACTTTTTTTTTTATTGCAAAGGCCCATATCATTAAATAATACTTGATACAAAAAATGCGTAATAATATTTGTAAAAAGCTTAGAAACAATTTTTGTTAATTATCATGTTTAAGTTAAAAGATGTTAATCATTTTTGTATTAATAAAATCATTTCTTTTTCGTAGGAATCTGCGGTGATGGAATGTGTATGGAAGCAGATGATGGGTACGAATGTGACTGTCCTATTGGAAAAACTGGTAAAAATTGTCAATATGCACAAATGGTGCGGACACCCAAACTCAGTCATCCTAGATCGTACCTAGCATACCCAACACCAAGATCACTAAGAAGGTATTAATTATTTTATAAAAATTTTTAGTTAATAAATATAAGAAAATTGTATTGTTAAAAAAGTTATTCTATTTTTACTCTCTAAATCAGAAAAAGTGAAAAATAATACTTGAAATTAGTTTTTTAGTATTACATTCGTGTATTCTTACTGTTTTATAAATGATAAATGTTGTCACATATCTTATATGTGGAAATTTCACTCTTTCAAATTTATAGAGTACTATAAATAATAGAATTTATAATATCAACAAATTTTGGATGAATAAGAAAAAGTTTATTATTTATTAATATAATCTAAAACATTGGTAAAGAATTAAATATATCTAAAATTTATAACTTAATTAGAATTCAAGATAACTTAAGGTTTATAAGTGTTTTTTATTTGTTTCTATTGAAATATTTCACAACGTTCTATATGTGAAGTCTGATAAACAGTGTAGGAAATATTTGGAAGGTTAATGCATTTAGTCATGTGGTCGTTTGTTGCATCTTTAGTAAGTTGGAATAACGATTGTGAACTTAAGTTATAGGATAGATGGAAGATTAATTAAAAATAATGTTTAAGAAGGGATGGATGAAAAAAATGACTTATTTTAAATCTGCCACTGTGTGACGCTGAAGCTGCAGCGACACTTCGAGAGTCAGATTTAGACTGCTTCCTTCACCTTCTTGTTTTTCCTTCGACTCCTCGTACGCTGTCCCTCAGTTTTTTGCAGATCGCCATAAAACTCCGAGAAAGCGCTCATTGAGGGATTTGCGCAGTTTGTTCGTAGGGTCCTTTTGTCGCGGCTACGGCCATGTGTCGACAGGCTGTTAACTGCTTGAACGCTTGAGGTCCTTCTTTATGCACTAATCCCTTTCCGGAGTCGCTAACACGATATAATTATTAACTTTTTTACCACTAATATAAATTTAAATTTTATAGTTAAAAATATTAATTGTTGTTGATACAGTTCAACGGTTCCTATTGACAAGAACGTATTAAAAAAATTAATATGAGAAATAAGTATCAAGATATATCTTAAACGTAAATGATACGTCTTTGTTAGAAGTGTTTTTGGAATACATCCTTAGCAATAGGAACCAATAGGAAGAGGAGCTAATCGATTAAAACTTTAATTAAATAAATAACTAAAATGATGAATAACGTAAATGTGTCCTTGGATAACGCTGAACACCTTAAGAATTGTACCTATAATATAACACCAGCCCCGTTTAAAATAACCCGAAGTTATTAACACTGAATGCATGGTCCAAGAACTGGGATGTTTACCATTAAAATATTTCTCAGCGTATTTAAAAAATTATAAATATGCTGTTTAAGTTGTTGTCCTAAATAATGGTAAAAACTATGATCAGATTATTTGCCTTAATAAAATTAAGAGACCTGATTTAATACTATTTATAGGACCGTTTCATGTAATTTAGCAGAGACCTGATGCAAAAAAAATTTCTTTATTGAATAGAAAATTTGTTTGAAGATTTTTTTAATAAAACTTCAACGAAGAATAAACTTTTTTATGTAACACAGGCACGATTTTCACGTTTTATTGACCCCAAAAGCGGGCCTTAAGTAACCATTTTCAGATCGGCAAGAAAAAAAGCAGCGGACAATAAAGTCCACTTTATTGCCCGCTGCCAGAGGGCAATATAGTATATTATGTACCAAGGGCTAAAAGTGAGCTTTTTTAGACCGAGTGTGGAATTTGCAGTACGAGGGTGAGG
>UELX01005812.1:0-12571 GCA_900480035.1 Eupelmus urozonus | reverse complement strand
AGTCTAAACTTTCTCTGGTTCGCGGTGATCAATAGATTCACTTATTTCTAAAACTTAATATAACAACGAACAATAGAATCATATTTATAATTTTAGATAACAGTTTACTTTTCTTAATTATATCAGTTGTGTATAAGTGTCCAAATAATAAGTATAAAAAGTCATTAGATACAACGTTTGAAACAGTTTCAATTAAAAAGAAAAAAAGAAAAATAATGAAAAGATGAAACAAAGTTTAGCACGACGATAGTGATTGTTCATTCCCGAAAAACTTTCAGTGTTGTGCAGTGTACCACAAACTCTTTATAAGCCGTTCTCCGACGTCCGCGCGGGTACCACTTATAGGTACCTTACTATCATTAAACGCACATACGCAGTTCTCAACCTACTCCAAAGATGCAGTCGATGCCTCTACTAGCTCTCCTGCTTCTTTCCATCCCAGCCTCGTCGACACACGATCTCAGCGACTCGCATCTGGAGCTCGTCCAGCTGATTTTCCGGCATGGCGAGCGAGTACCCAACGCCGCGGAGAGCTACCCAAAGGACCCCTACGGCGGCAGATACGCGAGCGCGCCGGGCCAGCTGACCGAGCTGGGTCACTGGCGAGCGCGCAGGCTCGGCCTGGCTCTACGTCAACGCTACGGTGACCTGATGGTTATCGACGAGGAGGATAACGTCTATGCCTACAGCGCAGATCGTGACTACAGCAGGGCATCGCTCAGCTCGCTGTTGGATGCTCTGCTCTATGGAACCGGAAGAAGTAGGATGAAGCAGGCCAGGCCGAAGATACGCAGCGTACCCAGGCAGCTGGATGTGTTGACTAGCTCCAGGGACTGTTCGAGATTCAGGACCGAGCTGGACAGACTGAGGAGGACGGCCGAGGTTCAGGCGAGACTCGCCAAATATGAGGGCTTATACACGTAGGTGTTTCGTGAGGCTTTTGTTGTTTAGTACGTTTGCTTGATGATAATGGACAACGATACATTAATAAGGGGAACCAATAGGTCGCCTTTAAATTTATCTTAATTAGGATTCAAGTAGCTTATATATAGATTTTTATTAAACTTTAAGAATTAATTAGGTCGCCTAATTAGTCCTTTTTATAAGTAGAATACATTTTTTTTCATTTAGCCTAAGCAAATGAATGGAAAAATTAGTCAGTCCTTAATTTTCGAAATACAATAATTAGTAATTATTAATAATAGTTAGGCAACCTATTAGGTACTTATTATAACTTACTTAATGCTATTTGGAAAATTAAAATTTTAAATAAAACCCCTTATTCCACCAAAAAAAGTTTACTTAACTACATTATCCATTATTCTTAACTCAATATGCTAGGTACCTGACAGAAAAAGCCGGCGTGACATTCGACGAGGTCAGCGTTGACGAACAACTCTACAATCTCCACGAGCTACTGGAATCCCAGCGTAGTCTGAACCTTACCCTGCCCAACTGGTGCACCGAAGGCGTACTGGGACTACTCCAAGAGCTGGCCTTCCTGCACTATAACCTGGAGTCTCAGACGGTCGAGCTGAAGCGGCTAAACGGCGGCCCACTGGTGCGCCGTTTTCTGGAGGAGATGACGGCTGAGAGGAGCCGTGCCAGGATCCAGCTTTACAGCGGCGACGGCCATAATGTTGCGGCTTTTGCGCGAGCTCATGGGAAACGCTATCCCCGAGTGCCCAATTATGGTAGTGCCGTCATCGTGGAGAAGTGGAGAAAGAGCGGAGCTAGACTCTTCGTCAGGATTATGATCTGGACGGGTGTGACGGAGAAGCTGTTTCCTATACAGCTGAGGGGTTGTCCGGTCATGTGTCCAATTGAGGATTACGAGAGAATCGTGGCTGAGGTGGTGCCGAATGATCAAGAGGTCGATTGTTTGCTCGACGATTTGAAAGAGGGAGTTTCTAGATAAGGGCGAAAATTTAGTTGGAGGATTGAATGAATTAAGACTGATGTTTATTAGTGTTTTGAAAATATTAATTAAGTTGAATACTTAATGCCTCAGAAATTAGACACTGCTTGATTTGTTGTAAAAATTGTATGATTTATATATACTTTGTCGTATATTTTACATTATTTTATTTAATCAATTTGACTTGCGTTTTTAATTATAATAATATGAACTTAAATACTGCTTTTATTTTGCGTTTGTAGTAATAGATATCTTAAAGAATCATTTGACACTTCTTGTATTACATTTTACAAAAACATTTTGAGAATTTTTTTAATCAAATAACTAAAGCATTCAAGAATTTTAGATTTAATTAAAAAAATAACGCACGTTAAAATAAATCTATAAATGTAGATACTATTTAAGATATTAGGATTCGTTTTTACTACAATTTATTTGTAATAGGAAATCGAAGAGCAAATGTTTATAATCACTATATTTATTAAGTTGACCTACAAACTTACTCATTTTATAATGCTTTTAACAATAAAGAGAATTTGTAATTGATAAAAAATAAATATACATTATTATAAAAATAAAATGATACAATAGAAATCTGTTTTTGAATAAAAATACCTAAAAATAATAATAAAAATTTCATCTTTCATAATACAGATAATATAAGAAAAATCATATTTTTATTTATTTCTACAATTGAGTATTTACATAATTTTTTTTAGTTAATTTAACTCGGGCTAAAGTCCTTAAATTGCGGATTATACTTATAACTTATACATAAACCCTGGTAGAAATTTCACCAACAAAATTGGCCAAGAGTCTAAAACTAGGCTAGTGGATGTCTAATTCTCCAGTTGGCCATCCGCTGGCCAAAAAATGGCGAACCTCTACCAGGGAAATTATATAGTTTAGAAAAGAAGTAAAACATGATCTCGGACGAGTACTTACACATCATCTCTGGCACTTACATATATACATGTATTCATATATTCAAGGATTCAAAAAAAAGTTCGTAAATGATGTCCAGGTGTCTAGGATTATCTCAAGGTTAATATCATCATATCCGAGAAATTGCACTTACTGATATATGTGAAAATTCAAAAATTTTGTTTACTTCCTGTAGACGATGTTCAAGTATAAAAGTGACCCTCAGGTCAACGGGTTATAGTATTCGAGAAAATCGAAAACTAAAATTGTTGCTGCATACATATTCATGTATAGATGATGTCTACGCAGTAAAAGTTAATTAATTTAATAAATTAATTTTTTATGTTACGTCATAAAGGAATACAATTTTTAGAGTGAGAAGACAGTCGTAATGTTCGCTCAATAGTAGAAGATAAGGGTTTTAAGTACTATTTTTTTTTCACTTGAACTGTAAAAGTTTCAGACTCATTGAGTTGGTACACCACAACATATTGCATTCCTCGATTATAATAACGAATATACTGAAGTTATTAGGTATTTCTGATTTATTTTCTATACGCACAAACACCCTCAGATTTAATTTATTAAAAGTTTAAACGGTAAATATAAGTTTTTCGATTTGTCTATACAAATGCTCCTTGTTCGTCAACAACCAATCGTCGACTCAACTCTCATATCTGTATCGCACGATTATATATGATTCCGCAAGTCCCCCCACCACCCAACTACTTGTACTTTTTTACGCGCCGCCGTTACTGCGCGCGCAGCTGCGGGCTTGGTGGGGGTTGAGCGCCGCCGCCGCCACTCGTCCTATAAAGCGGGTCTCGTTCGCGCGATCGCCTCATTCGGGCTCGGCTCGCGGAGGAGATAACATCCCACTGGAGTGAATACCAACAGCAGCAGGATCAGCAGCAACATAAGAAGATGGAGATGGGTACACAGCTTCGGTTCATGCCTTGGTATCGATGGACTCTTAGATGTGGATCGTTGATCTTTCCATGGTGTACGCACAGGTACAAGTATGAACAGGCACTAACGTAAGTATAAAAAAAAATATCATGTGAGCAAGTGTAAGCTTGTCTTTTTGTGTTCTTTCTTGTCTTGCGCTATCGAAAATCTTTCTAGAAAAAAAGAACCTTCTAGAATATTCTATTAGGTGGGGGTCACCCCCACCACGGTTGCGAATTTTTTTTGCCAACCACCTACAGCCGCGAGTTCGGCTATATAAGGGAGAAATGCAGGTCCGAGGTTTCATAATTCACCAAGCATCACCACTGGAAGGACCTTCCTCACCAGAGCTAAGATGCCGAAGCAGATCAACAAACGAAAAAGGAGCAACAGCAGCAGCAGCAGCAGCAGCTCCTCCAGCTCCAGTAGCCGACGTTCACCATCACCGGCCGCTGGACGTCCATACTCGTGCTGTCGCAAACACTCTCGTTTCTACCAAGCCGACGATTCTCCGGATTACAAAGCACCAGAGCGTGCTCCTGAGCTAGAGAGCAGCAGCGACGAAGATCCCGAGCTGCAGGATTTCGGCGATGAGGAACAACCACCAGTTCCGGAAGTGGGCCCTCCTCTGAGTCCATGGAGACCGCTGACTCCAGAGTCTACGGATGGTAACGAAGAGGTAATCTCATTGCCTGCTGTAGACTTTTACTCTAGAATTCAACGATATGAATTGTTATTTTGTAATTTATTTTTGCAGGAAGAAGTGCTCAGCCAGCCATCGCAACCGCAGATCTCGGAGTATGATTTCAGGCTCGCTTGCGCGATCGCCAATGTAAAAATGCGGCTTAGGCAGAAGCTTGCATCTAGGAGGATGATAATGCCTTCTCATGGATTCATACCGTTGGGTACTAGAGAACATCATCGTAAGCGTCTCATGCTCTAAGTCTGAACATGTAATTTCCTGTACCATCAGGAGGAGAACCGTTCGGTGCGAGTAGGTTTACTAGCAAGTTGCTTCATGTTGGAGGTACTATAGAAGTGGTCTCTACGTGTAAAGTAATCGACGAAGCAAGAAAAAGAGTGATACTCTTTGCAGAAACATATACTGCTAAAGAGCTAAGAAAAAGGCTGAGATATAAATAATGACTTGTGACGAATAATATGTAAGTTATCGTGTGTGAAGAAAATTGCATGTAAATATCCGATTCTTCATGCGACTGATGCTATTATGTATAATGTATATGTACTGAATAAATGCGTTTTGTAATTTTTTTTAAAATTGCGTTTAAATTCTTGAGTGACCATTCATAAAACCACCTTCCTTGATTTCCATAAAAATATTATTATTTAAGAATCTAAACGATTAATATTAATAATACACAAAGTAATTATGAGAAGTAAGAAACGGCTCTAAGAGCTAGGCTCGTAGAAGTCCAATAAATTCAATCTTTCATGATTATAAAGCTTTTCGTTGTGTTTTAAAATAAGTTGTTATTTTTAATATAAATAGAATCTTAATATAAATATTATTCAAATTCATACATAAACAAAACATATATTTAACTATAACTGATTTAACAATTATGCAATAATTTAGCAATAATATTTATACGTAACATAAGCGGAAGTTACGCTATTTTCCTATACATAATATCCACGGACTTTAAATCAAATGTTTATACAAAAAATAAATTAACATAAAATACTATAACATTATGCTCACTTAAACTATTAATAGTAGGCACAAAAGTTTTTTAACTTTCAACAATAAAAAATACTAAATCACACAACAAAAGTAAACGAAAAAAAACATTCAACTACAAAAAACCTTGTATAGTTCCGACGTAACCACGGTTTCTTCGAATCCTGTACCACCAATCATACACCGACGTATCTTGCCTTTAGCAGCCTCGTCCCGCTACTCTTGCAGATCAATCTAACGAAAAACTCACTGCCAACTGCGAGAGTCTCGATCTTATCAGCCCTCAGAGAAACTCTGAACCAATTTCTCGGCCCTGTGACACCTTCGAGTTTCCACATTCCATCTTCTCTCACGAGAATGGGTTCTTCGGTGGCCGGAACACGATCGAGAGCGAAGAGCCGCGAATCCGGTAAATGGTACTTTTGTAGATCGCCCCAGACTTCGAAGCGTAGCACCATCATTTCGGATTTAAGTCGCAGTGCGATCCACACACCGTGGATGTCGTCCAAAATAGAGGCTTGAATGATTCCTGGTGCTCGGACGCCTGGAGAATGGAGAGAAATTTTGGTAAGTTTGATAAAATTATGTGGAAAATGCTGATGGGTGATGAATATTATTTAAGCGATGGAATTAAAAATGGTAAATTACGATTATTAGCAAGTTTAAGTTTAGGTGAATATTGTTGTTCAAATTCAAACTATTATTATTATTTTTATGTTTGTACAGTCAATTACTTACTTTTTGCAATGTAGAAAGATTTGTTTAAGTAATCATATTGGAAGATCGTTATTCTACTTCGCGATCCTGAAGTTACTTGCACAACGAACGGTTCGCCATTAATAGATAGTATTTGGTTTATCAATACTTCCGTTGTATTCAGAAAAGTTTTTAAAGGGTATTTGTGTTGATGATCGCACACTAACTCTGAAAGACTGGCTATTAAACAATCGCCCAATATATGAAAGTGTAAAGTGAAGTTTATTCTTAACGGTTCAACGGTTATTAAAATATTCTCATTTACGTATTCAAATTTGTCCCAATATTTTGCACGATCTAAAAAAAAATAAAGAATAAAACTATTTTCCTTAGGTATATTATAAAATATTTAAAAACTTCGTACTTTTTATCACAGTTTCAATTTCGTTAGCAAAAGGTTTGAGATACATTATGGCACGTACTGCTGGAGCGAAAATTTCATTGATTTTGTTTAATTTCTTCAAATCTATATCTTGAAACTTCCCTTTTATTTCAAGATCACCTAAAATTTCTAAACTGTTATTCAAAATCATCTTAGACTTTACTCTCTGCTCTAAAGCGTTACTTCTCATTCGATAATTTTCGAGATCTGTTATATTAACATCGTTGATCAGTCCTTTAAGTGATAATGACGGCGCGTTTAATGAACCTTTCAAAACTTTTGGGGCTGTGATGATTTGATCTCCAGTTTTCAAAAGACATTCACTTAAATTTTTACCCATCACATTGCCAGTAACACTGATAATAAAAAGTACAACATTAAAAACATAGAATTGATTATATTATGCAGAATATCTAATAATAAAAAACATTAAGAAAATTGTAAATATTAATTTGTTATTTACTTACTTTAATATTCGTGCATGTATAGTATCAAATGTTTTTTCTCCGTTAATAAGGAAAGTTTTATTATTATCAGATGGTATAAAAGCATCTTTGGCCCAATTTCCAAAATTTAATCCTGTTAAATTACGCACTGTCAACTCGTTTACAACTTTCTTTCCTGTCACTCTGTTTATACTGACATTGTATCTTGCAACATCGGATGATAAATTTAAATTATTGATTTTTCCATGTAGTGTTAAATTGTCTAAAGAAAAACAAACAATTTAATGATAAAAATAGTTTAATTTTAATTCATTTGACAAATTAATATAATTTTATCTTAAATTAATTTCATTTGATTAGAATGTGTTTTTCATTTTATTAAATTATTTACATTACCTTCTATGATAATTTCGTCAAAGTGCCAGTTATCTTGTATAATTTGATTTTCGTTCTTTTTCAAAGTCATGTATAGAAGATCGTAAAGATATTGATCAGAAGAACGCAATGATGAGTTTCCTTGCGCTATAATATTTGGAATTTTAGCATCTTTAAAGTGAGCTGGTAATTCAATGTACTGCGACTTTGTTTTACTAAATAAACGTTTTTCCAAGTCTTTCCAATAACCAAACTTAGGTGTTTTTAGTAAATTCTAACAAAAAAATAATAAATTATATAAATTAATCGATTGGCAATCAAAATTGAAAAAAAGAATTGAAACTTACAAAAAAATCGTTAGACTGAAATAAAGTAAAATTATTCATTAGAAACATCCCAGTTAAATTCGAAGTGCGGTCATCCATCCATATTTCTGCGAGAAGATCATCCAAGTTTCTTCCATTTATATTCTCAACTTCTGGTTCATACTCGAATTTGATGGACCCTGTTTTTATAAAAGATCATAAAAATATTTACGGTTTCAAGATCAATATTTTTCACAAATAAAAATATTAATTTAAACTTTTAATTATCATTTTTAAAACTGCAAAATAATTACCGTCAACAACGAGGTCTTTCACTTCATCTTCTGGAGGATAAGCAAGTATATTTGGAATTGATAAATCATCTTCTACTTCTAAATCCCCAAAAATTATCTTATCTCCTAGATGAATATTTTGTTCAATACTCTCTAAATCAATATTAGTATTCTCTGCTTGGATTTCATCTACTTCCAGACTTCCGTCTTAGACAAGCATTAAGGTTATATTAACACTATATTAAACTATTAACGTTGATAGTAAAAGTATATTTAAAAATTATTTACCGAATGAAACATTTTTTAAAAATGCTGTATCGTCAATTCTAACAAAGTTTTCTAGAAATTCATCAAAATCAATACCATTAATCGTTTTCACCCGCAGATTTCCTTCGACAATCATATTTCGAATTTCCGGCGGCGAAGGTAATTTTATGCCTTTTAAAGCATTAAGAGAGCCTACTTGCAAATCTTTTACTTTAATTGGTCCTTCTATAGTATCTGGTCTATTCCATTTAAATTCAGTTTGCTTAAAACCTTATAATTACAAAATAAGAATTTAGATTATTTAAACACGCAAAATCTATGCTATCATAAATCAAGATTTGCATTCTTTAATTAAAAGCATTTTAAAAAATCAATCAAGTGCTATTTTTCTTACTGTAAAAGGGACTATTAGCGAGATCAGATATATTGAGATGATCTACGTGAACAAAGCCAGTGAAATCCTTTTCCGATAAATTAACTTCATCCAAAGATGTTACGGAATCCAACATTATCTCTTCTAATCGTTTCGCACCATAAACGTACTTGCTTTCAACGACCTTCGCAGTTGCGTTTTTAACTCTTATACTCGAAGTCTTCAGATCTGGAGTTTCTGCAATGTCGCTACACAAGTTAGCTCGAATCCTAAATAAAACAAAATAATTATAAATGTAAATCTGAGTAAATTCAAAATAATACTTTTTTCCATACTTAGGAGGTGGAAGCTTCGAGATTATGGAATTCGCTAATGTCACAGATTTCGGAGCGATTTTCTTCCCTGTAACTTTGACTGTCTCTGAATTATTTCTGCATAGCCATCGTGGCAAGCTTGGAGCAGTAACGTTCGACCAAATCTAGAATAAAAAAAAACCTTGTAATTTTTATATAGTTACAATATTTTATAAAACTTCCGATCCAGAGAAAAACAAATTTTTTTTTAACGCAACAAAAATCAATTTACTACAACATCCACTCAACATCACTTCGCCCTCAAAACAAACACAAATGATTCAGCACCGCAATCCCCATCCTCACCGTACGATTCTGCATAAACTCCAACCGCACGGGCACCTCCTCGTCTAACTTAACCGCACCCTCGGCCATCTCCTTGAACGTCTTCCCCTCGCCCATCCTAGCCAAATCTCCGGTCGTCAGCGACTTCTTGATCCTCACGTTGTTCAGGGTGTAATTTCCTCGCAGCTGATGAAACGCCGGAAATTCGACCATGGGCTGGAAGCGCTTCACGTTCTCGCCCTTGAGGCTGCCGTGCAGGTAGACCGTACCGTCGAACTTCGCCTTGGAGACGCGCAGCTCGCCGGTCATCGTCGTCGGCTCGCCGTTTAACGGTAGGAGGATGCCGCCGTCGGTCAAGATCAGCTCCTCGGCGTGGATGGAGTCGGTTTTGACGCGCTGATGGGTGGAGTTCGAGGCCAGGTCGATATTCGTTGCGGAGAAAGAGTCGACACGCAGATCCTGGAAGGTGTGCTGGCCTGGAGAAAAGTAATGCTTGTTATTATGTAATATTTGGTTGCCGTTAACTAAAGTCTTTTAATGTTGTTAAGTCGTTTGATTTTAATATAGTTAGTTTTTGTATTATAATAATCGTCTTAATATAAATAAAAGAAATAATAATAATCCAAATCTTAGTCCATAAAGTCTAAAACCAATCAAAAAGTGGTGAATCACCACTATGGTCCCTACCAGTAACGACCTGATCCCCGGACGTCTTCAAAGTATCATTCACCAAATCATCAAAAGAAATCCCATTGATCGATCCTTTCACCTTAACATCCTTCAGCTTGATACCAACGCTCGGGCACATCTTCACCGGCAAGCCGTCCAATATCACCGGTAACCCATCGAGCCTGTCGACCTTCACATGATCGAAAGTCAAATCCTGATCCGCGCTGAAATTTCCAGCTCCGTCGGTAAAGTTGCAGGGCAGCTTGGTGATCAGATTTTCCGCGGTGCATCGATCTGAACAGTTCACCCGCACATTTTCAGCTCGAAGAGAAGAGAAGCGAGGATCCTTAGCTGACTTCACCTGATTTAAAGATTCGTTTACTGCTGAGAGACGTTCGTGCAGTTGAGAGCTCCAGTTGGTGAGATTTTGGAGTTTTTGTAAGTTTTGGTCGTTTGTCTGCAGTAAAGCAAAATAGAAGATTGATGATGTTTTGTGGATTCACAAAATAATAAGTTACAATGCGATTTACAATTACTTGTGTCTGTTAAAGTTATGAAAAGTAAAAAAAGTTTCTTACACTATTTACTTCGAGCTTGATCATGTCTCCGTTCGAGGTTCGAATCTGAAAATTCGTTTTCGGTACTGGTTCTGGCATTTTCTTTGCTTTCCTTTCGGCATTCAAGCACCACTGCTTAGCCTCGTACATGGAATGCATCGGTGCTTTTTTTGTCCATTTTATGCTTTCATAAAACCCATATAAGAATTAGTATAAACTCGCGGCATAAAAACGACATTATTCAAAACAATAAGAATAAAAAGTTCATTCTAATTTATTTTATTTTCTAACTTAAATCTATAAATCAACACTATAAACCAATCTAACACCGTATCCCAACAGAAATCCATATTGTATATTCTCCAAATACACATTCTCAAAAAATAAAAACCTGTTCAAGCTCCACGAGCGATCGAGCCACTGCACCAGCAGCCGTTCCTCGCCCTCGATCTCCAGCACCCTCGCCTGCTCCAAGCCCAGCAACCTAAAATTCACCCTCGCGAACTTCCAGCCATCGTACTGGTAAACATCAGCCGTCCCGTCCTCCCTCAGCAGTATGAACATCTCTCTGCCGTCCCTCTCCCTCAGCGAAACCATCCTCGAGGCCGGACCGATCCTCTGAAACGGCTCCAAGTGTCCCGAGGCCTCCAAAAATCTGTACACGATGCTGTCCTCCAGGCCTGCCAACGCCAGGAAGTAATCGCCGCTTGGTATCTTCAGAGCCGCGGCGTCCAGGAAGCCTCGTGAAATGGTGTTAACGGTGACGAAAGAACGGCCCCGGTGCTCCAGGATGGTGGTGAAGCCTCTAGGATCGGAGCTGATTAGGTAGCTGGCGTTGGCAGTTTGGAAGGAGGTGATGAAGCTGGCGGAGAGGGGAAGGATTTTGGCGAATTCGAAGGCTTGCTGGCTGCTCTCGGTGTAGAGGTGCAGATTCCCGGGGGACAGGATACCTGCGGAGATGGATAGAGATTTTTTCATAGGGTCGAGTTTTTATTTTTGTGCTTGATTTGTTTGCGGTGGAATTTTTTGGTGGCGTACTGTGATTTTGTGTGTGCCAAAAGAATAATAAACAGAACGAAGAAGAAAAGACATAAAATTAAAAAAGCGACGAGAAGACACAATTTTCTTCTTTTCTATGATAAAAATAAAAAAACGACGTCTTTTATAAATATATACCAAATAAAGTATTTAATAAAGATATAAATATCAAATTAAAACCTACAAGAAATAAAAAATCTTTAATTTTGTCTTGGATCTGCCATAAAATTAAATTTACCTATAAAAAGTTGGTCCATCAAACGCCAGATAGATAAATTTTTTATTCCGGATATTTCGAGTTTCTGAATTTCGTGAATTGTGTATCTTCCATCTTCCGAAACAAAGAAGAGAACCGTTATACTCTGAGAGTCTTGAACAATGAAAATAATACTCTCCTCGTATCTTATAACGTGAATTTTTGATGCGTTCGGTACACTGTGAGATGCAACTTGCGTCATTTGATCCCTCTAAAATTACACAAAATAGGGAGAAAATTCAATCTTAAACAAACTACGTTGATTTATAAAAAGTTTGCTATTTGATAAAAATTAATTTTACTTACGTTCATTTGAAATACGATGACACCAGCTGGAGTTAATGTTGTTAAGAACCATTGTTCGTATCCGTTGTAATTCTTAAAAAAACTCATGTCTTTTACTTCTGGTAGAGTAAGCCCATAAATTTCCTCCAGCCCATTGAAAATTTCCGAATCTACAAATATTTCAAATGTCCTGATTTATTTAATTTTGAAACTTTTATTTTGATAAAATTCTTTTTTTATCTTTTTACTATAGGGGATCTGAGTTGCCACGATACGTATGTATGCCCAGTGGGACTTTGATTTAATTTTTTTTTACGGAAACCTATATAGTTTGCCGGAGGACGTCACCACCCCAACCAATAGGACCTACAGCTTATAGTGGAATCCGAACCACTAGAGTCACGGTGTTAATTTTAGCACATAAACTTTTTATGAAAAA
>UELX01005811.1:0-12583 GCA_900480035.1 Eupelmus urozonus | reverse complement strand
TGATAAAATGAGTTTTCCAAAGCGTTGGACCGTACGGCTTTGGCTTTCCTTATTTTTTGGTACCCAAAAACATATCCTAAAGTTTCATCAAGATCTGTGATCTGGAGATGTGATACTCTCCTAGTCAGATTATTAATTCATTTATTTTCTATTCAAGTTTAAAATGTAGTCAAAACTATTGGTGGCCATGCTAATGGATTTAAGAAACTAATTTTAAGTAAACTGATTTCGGATTGTTGCCGTCTCGGCAACTAGATGCATTTTGCGCTAGTTTTAATGTATACTTTTATTTGATTTAAACCTGAAGAGGGTCATAGTTTTAAAATAACCGACATGGCCAAAACGTCGTTTTTTTAATAAATATTATTGACAGTTATACCGTTGGAGTCTTATTATAGAAAAACTTAAAGTCTTTACTAAAAAAATTTGATCCTTGAATTGCATTCAGGATTCCAATTTAAAAATGGCTTCAGAGCTACAAAGTATACAAAATTTAATGAAGAAAAACTATGGGCGACCAGTCGAAGTACAACTCATAAAGCAAATGCAAATCCTCTCAGTCATAAGACTAAAGGTAGACTAAAGTGAATATCGTGTCCTAAGAAAATCCATACACGTACCGTGCCTCAAATTTCAAAGCTGTTGCGACATGTTTCGCCTGTATACATGTTCGTGTGTATGGGTAAAAAGCAAGATGACTTTCATCGATGCTACTCGTAAAGTGGAACGAGCAAAGCTGAATTTTTACCTTCATAAACTCACGTCTATAGTTGCATCCATGCACCCATATATTTACATACATATATGCGAGTCAGTATATACACAGAAGCTTTCTAACAATAACATTCTCGTATTAGTTTCAATAGTTCGTAACAATAATAGAGATTTCCATTTAAAAATCAGATTTCAATCCTTCAATTTACTATTGTATTGTTATTTTTTATAAGATTTAGATTCTGATATTTTACTCTTCATATTGATATTTATATAAAAACTGTTGTATAAAATCTGCACAAATCAAACCTTAAAAGAAAATAGAAAAAATTTTTCAATAAAAATCAGGTCTCTAGAAATTAAAAAACAATTTTCATTTACTAACGTTTCAAATAGAGAAATGTATTTTCTCGACAGACAAACATCGTAGCTTAAATCGAACAAAATTAAGTGGAAATTTTCTGTTTGAATATTCAACTGTCGATAAATATAATTTTGTCGGTGAACTACTTTCCACTTCCGGGTCAAGGTGACGCTAATAATTTAAAAATTTTTATTGAAGCACAAATAAACGAACAAAAGTATATAATCTTTACAAGAGAAGTAAATCTGTTTAATCGATTTATTATTGAAAATCATTTTTCGTTGGAAGCAAATAATTTTGTCGATGCACCAAAGAGAAAAATGGAATAAATAATTCATCCTCCCTAGGGCAACGATATCACATTCGAAACAAATAATATCCAACTGTATCCATAAAAGCGCATTAATTCCGCCGTATATCAAACAATTTTGTAAAATACAAGAGAGCTCGCTAAAGCCGAAGACACAATTGCTCGTTTAAAATTGAAAGAGAGCAGAGAGAACCGAATTTCCGGGCCTGATTTTTCTTCCGGGCGAATCTCATTGTTCAATGTATTCAGGCGGCGCAAAAGTTTCTTTCTCACGTAACGATATTAATGCATGTATGCGCCGAAGATAGTGGCGTGAAATTGGCTCTTTGTGTGCGCCCGACTTTTGCCAAGAAAGCGCGAAATCGTAAAAAAGACGTCCCGATGTCATTCATGAATGATGTATGATAGACGGTGCAAGGAACGGGTAATTCGCTTTAATGAATAGAGAGGGTCAAGTACTGTTGGGATTGATTAAGCGGACAGGCCTAAATGAGATCAACTAGTTTTGATTTAGATTATTAATGATAATTAATTTAAACAAAAGAAGATTATATAACATTTATAAAACGTTTGAAATTATCAAAAACGATGCTGACTTTTTTTTAATATTTTGTACTGTTAGGATTACAATTAAAGTTAGAAACAAGAATTAAATAAGGTAGTTAGAATAGAAGTTATACATTTTTTAAAATCCTTAAAAAATACTTTTTTGATGATTTAAGTTTACTGTTACGTAAGCACGCAATAAATAAGAATCACGCTCATAAAAACAATACATTATTTCTTCTTCTCCTCTACCTATAGAGACCGCAATTATAAATCTCGCTGTTCCAATCCATCAAAGGGAAAAATCAGTTTATGAAAAGCCTGCTCTAATAAATCTACTGCCCGCGTAACAGCAGTACTTAAGTATTCCACGTTTCCCTCGTAATCTCCCAGTCTCCATCGCGATTCTTAGGCTATCTCGATGTTCTTCTTTTAATTCCTCTCTGTCGGCGTATTTTTCGCCTCTCATCAGCAATTTCGCGCGCGGCGCTAGAGAATTTCAGGTCAATTTTTCCCGGCCGTTGGCGCGCGCTCTACAGTTCAGAGGAGCTTTCTATTTAATCCTCTTGTGTCGGAGTAGTGGCATCTCAAAAGAACGAAGAATAATGTCTTTTGTATATTTTAATCTTTTTAAAGCGAATATATTTTTTATATATTTAATTTTTTATAGTTTGTTTACGATGCATTGATTATACTTTATGATAAAAGCGTATTTTTCTTTTAAAGGTGATAAAACAATTATATGATTACGTTGATAGCTAGAAGCTTTTTGAATGTGGCAAGAATAAAACTTCTATATTTGAAAATTAATTCGTTAATTTAATATATTTTTTATCAAGTTTACAAAAATATATTTCGTTGCTTGTATAAAGGTTTAGCATATTTTCATTTAAACGTGCAAAAAATATATGTTTTAAAGTGTTTATATAGCAATAATTAAATGTGAATTAAACTTTTTCTTCATTTTATACTTCTGATGTTAATATTAGCAGCTTGCAATCTCAATATTTCTTTATATTTTTTAGGAAAATAAACTCAAATATTATAGACCAGTTTTTTTCTGTAAACCGTTTGAAAGAGTCTCCGAGAAACCGCTTTAAGGGTCTTATCCCCTGGTCACTTGGAAAAACATTTTTTAAAAAGATTTTGAGGGATGTATGTATATGTTTACATATATGTAAGAGCATAAACTTTCATTTCTAAATAGAAACAAAGGTAACGAATCAATCATCAGTTTAAATCATTAAAGTTCTTAAAGAGAGAGAGAGAGAGAGAGAGAGAGAGAGAGAGAGAGAGAGAGATTTTAGAAAATAAATCATCTATATATTCCACTAAACTATAAAAGATAAAGGAAATTAATTTGCGAAAAGATATTTATTTCAGTATTCTATTATTTTCAATATCCATAATACATAAAATGTGTTTAAAATAATAAATAGCTGTAATGCAACAATTATTAAACCATTAAATTGTTATTACAGTTATTAACAAATAACTGTAATGCAACATTTATTAAACTGTTAAACTACCAACAAAATAATAATGAATAATATAACGAACATTTTACAGTATTGTTTCACCTTAATTGCATCATAAATACAAACAAAAATTTTAACATGTTTCCTTTATCGTAATAATCTCAAAACTAAATCCTCAAAATCATTATAAGAGAAATCATCATGAAACTTAGAAGCATGTCCGTCATAACGACTTCCACCTTGGGGCATTTATCGACACCCCATAAAAATGTTCATTCCGCACTGGCAGGCCCCTGACGTCGCCGGCGATTTTATTGATATCTCTCTGGCTTGTATCGTGAAGCCAAAGTGGATTAAGTTTCGCGATTATGTCGCGCGTCGCAACGTGACGCGAAATATACTGCTGCTTTAGCTCGGCTCCGCGCGCTAAATGAATAAAGCTGGCAGGAGGTGTCTGAGGGCGTAAACAACCGCAGTTTATGGCCGACTTTTATTGGGAAAGGGTACGTTTCCTTTCGGAGAGAGCTGGAAATGCTGAATGAAAGATGTCCACGGAAATGGATAGGAGGACGACCTCGACGGGATTAATATTAGGAAAGGGCTGAGGAAAATTGGTTTGTCAAGTATTTAGACCTGTTTATAAGAGATGTTTAGAAAGGTAAATTAGACCGTTTTTACTCTACGATATTTTTGAAATTTTATTTGCAGGAGGTAAACGATACTAAATATTTTTTTGTTTAAAAAAGTAGCATCAAGCGTGAAGTTTTAGAAAAACTGCTTTGTTTGCGACTTGTGAGTAGACAAATGATTTGTTTGAAAAATAGATTTACGTTTTTTGTTATGTGATCTGACATAAATATAATTATTAATGATTCTTGTAAATTATTTCTACTAATAAATGTAAGGATGAAAGTTGCTCAATGATTTGAATTGTATTCAAGTTAATAGCTACACTAAAGATAAATAAAAACTTATTTATTTCAAAAAGTTCTTTGAATTTATTACAAAACTGTCATCAAGCTAAAGTAAATATTTAAATGATGTTGGATGTTATTGAAATGATAGGCTCAACTTAATTCGTACAATAATTAATCAAGAGCGCGTGTCATTTGTCAAAGTTCTTGAGATAGTACATTACGTGCGTGTTAGATCTAAGATAAAAACTTCACTCTTTAGTCAATAAGAAGAGCTTGCAGTAAATGAAAAGTCTCGACTTATTTTAAATAATAAATCATATATAATGGCTATTTTAAAGTTATGTAAGATATTATTTACGAAACATTAATTAGTGTCAATTAACCACCACTAATTTATACAGAACTTAGATCTTCTGACCAAACAGCCAAGTACTGACATAAACATCTAGTAATACATTAAGCAGCAAGGCAGTAAAGTCGCAGATTATTCCCGCGAGTGTATATTTAATAAATTTGTATGTGATATTATCTATTTTTGAACAATATTCTCATTTTTGCAAGGGCTCATTATTTCCCTATTAGGAAGAAAATAAACAGATATGATTTTTCAAGAGAAATTAAAGCTTTATTTCACTCCTAACAGGAAATAACGTACAGCTTTATGCCCGCCTTTCAAGGTAATAAAATGGCCATTATTGCTAAAGTTGAACAAAATAAATAATTTCCCTTAAAAAAAATATTAAAGAAAAATGTTCTATTTTTGTCGTTAGAACTCAAAGTGACAATCTGTAATCCAAAATTTACAATCTTTTCAGAGTTTAAAATAATCTTCTCATTATATCATCTGAGGGTTCAGTTTAATTCCCAAATTAAATCGCAACGCGAGGAACCTCAACCAGCGTCAAATAATAAACACCGTTAAATCAATGATCGGTCGTCTTTCCACCCAACGTAAAGAAAAAAGGCAGCCTTCACCTTCGAACGCGCGAGACTTTCCCGGTCGTGCCTCCTATTTATAAAAAGCCCGCTGAAATATGTATCCGGCCGGCATTGAGGCCGCTAATATAAAGGCGAGGGCATGGACGTCGCCCGATAGGCATGAACATTGGCCCGATGATTAATGCAGGAGGCGCAAGAACGGAGACGTCGCGAGCTCTAGTTGATGTCGAGCAATCGGTTGAGGACGATCAGGGGATGATTTTAGCCTCGAGGATTCTTTATTTAGAGGAAAGTTTTCCTGCTTTGGAAACAAAGCGTGAGAAAGAAGATGAATAAGGAAATAAAAAGTTATTTTTGGCTATAATTTTGATATAGTAAAAAAGTTTTTAAATAATTTAAAAATTTACTATTTATGATGAGGAAATTTTTATATGGATTTGCTCCTTAAATTTTAAAGAGTAAGAGGGAAAGTTTTTTGCCTTAGTTATTCTGTATATCAATCAAAGTTTTATTTTTAGATTTGGATCCTCAGCTTATTTAACAGTATACTGTTTTCATACTCGCAATCGAAAAGGGAAATTTGAGTTCCAAAATTTATCAGTTGATTAAATTTTCGAAGAATGTTGCTTCTGTTACTCATCATCATCATTTATTTATAAATATGCACTTTCAACCCGATTCCCTCCCATGTACCATATCATCCCATTTCTCACGTAAACACCAACAAAATCGACCGCTCGTCATCCCATCCCTCCGAATCATCCTCAACCCAACGAGTCTGCCAGACCGCCCAACGGGCAAACGGCTCACAAAAGGCATCGCTCAACAAAGACCAAACGACAAGAAAAAAAACGACCGAAAAAAAAAGAAGTCCAAGATCGAGCGAATGTGGGTCGGGGTGTGGGAGGCGCACACGCATCATCGATTGGCCCCCGCGCTGAGGGGCGTGCTAATTTAGAGAGGAGCCGCGCTGGCGGGCGCATACGTATACACAAACGCGGACTGCAATCGATTACCTAGCCCCCAAGGCGAGACAAGGTCTGGCCGTTTTCGGCCGCCGAGCGGCCTGATTTCGCCTCGCGAGCTACTTCTTATTTTACTTGCTTCAAGGTCTCGGGTAAATATAAGGCGGCAGGATTCGTCGCTGTGTCGCGATATTTCGGATTCATCTGACTAGCCCTTTTGATGTGAATTAAGAGTATTTGCTTTGAGGTAATGGAGCTCGTTTGCGTTTTTGAGGAAATGTAGGTTTTGTACGTGATATTTAAGATGAAATGTAAAGCTGTTGGTGAGAATATGTACAATAAGTGTGCAGCCTGTGTGAAACGGTAATTTTTATGCAGGTCAACTTTTTAGAGTAATACGTTTATTTCACCTTGATCTGATTTGAAGAAAATGAGTAACAAGTTTATTTAGGTATAAATAACCTTTACGATAAAAGAAATATTAGGCGGTATTATGTAGCAGGCTAAATTAAAATTTTTATTAAAGCGATGATCATCTAAATAGCCTCTTTTTAAACTGCAGTTAAAAAATTATTACAATAGAATTACTATAAAAAGTCGTACGCATTTTTGCCGTGCGATTTCTTTGATGTTCTTTTATTGCTGGTTTATTTTCGTCTATAAAAAGAATACAGCTAAAGAAGAAAAGGGAAAGGAACTGAGGTCAAAGTTTTTGTGGATGCTAATTGGCTGACCAGCCTTGGATGTTATCTACTGAAAATAGATTGTGTTTCTTGAGATGGATGAGGTTAACAAAATCGTTGTTATTCGTAATAGTATGTAAATTCAAAGATTAATCTTAGCCAAAAATATGTTTAAAATTCACATCAAGATATATACAAGTCTAAGATAATAGATTAAAAAATTAAAGGAATAAAGAGAAATATGTAGTACAAACGCATTTTTGTCTCGTTGTTACCAATGATATTTTCACGATTGAAAATGCTTTTCTCAACTTCAACAATATTTGTTTAAATACTGTTTTTTATTTTTAAATCGTAGATAATGAAAATATCAAGCTTCACCGCAAAGGTTATTTAATGACTTTATGAATTTTCCGGTAAGGAAGTGACGCTGATAACTGACGACGCCATTTTCTCACTGACAAGATGTAATATCGAGCCAGAAGGTCCAAGTGATTGCTTCAATCATGTAATATCATTCAATTAAAGTCCTTAAGGGACGGCAGAGGCATGATAATGAAACTTGATTGAAAGGCTTCGTAGAAGCGATCTATTCCAAGATAATTTTCCCCGCCGAGACATCTAAAACGGTGGAAAATTCATATTGCAAAATATCGATTAGGTCTAGAGCATTATTTTTACTGCCTGTAATGTAGTACTCATAAATATTAATTTAAAATTATAATTAAGATGGTGCTAATTTCAAATAGTTATCAGCAATATTTCTGCAATCCATTTTTTTCTTCTAATTTTTAATTTTGGATAATATCTATGGTTCTTTTAGTAAAAAACAAAAGTTTATTCTCTAAATAAAAAGATGAATTGAAAAATCGCATCTCTTTAATTCACATTAACAATACAGTCTCTTAAATAAAGCAACTCAGCCATAAAAATCCACAAAGAATCCCAACAAAACATCTTAAACCAACCGCGGAATTAATGTTTCTCTAATTTCTGCTTACTTTACTTTCTTCCCGCCGACTCCCGCAATTATCCAGCGACTCTTATCTTTAAACTCAACTCACAATTAAACCACTTTGCTAAACTAGGCAGCGCCTAATTCTCCCGTTCTCTCTTTCTCCCGTGATATCATAATTTATCGCTCCTCTCCTTGCGCCTTGTACATGCATACAAGACGCGATGTGAAGATTTAGTCGTCGCTCCGACGTCTTCGCTGCCGTCGCCTTATATAGCCGGGCGCTTGCGCGCTTCAGTTTCCTCCGGGGCGCCGTGTGACTAACGACACGGCGCTTCTTGGCTCTCTGCACGGTGCGACGACGCGCAGCTGACCCCTAATGAAGATTAAGGATTACGTGTGCCGCCTTCGAAAGCTCGTTCCTGCTGCGGGCTCGTTGAAATTTTTGAGGACGGCCGTAAAAGGCTGACGCAATGAAGTTAACTGGGAGATTGAAACTGTGGCTGGGTTGAAAGAATTTTTGCGGGGATGCTGGGTGATATTGTGGAAGGGAGGCGATAAATTTTTAATGGGGTGGGATGATAAAAATTTGTGATGAACGAATTGGACTGTCGTTAAAATTGATTGGTTTTGTTTAGCCTTTTAATTCATTTATATTTTTATGTTAAAGATTTTTAATATTTTTTTTTTATTTCTGTTTTAGGTAAGACCATCTTCTGTGATCTTCGATACTGAACCTAGCAATCGATATTCGTAAGTTTATTTGCCGTTTGACTTTGTAATAAATTGATAAATTGAAGATATATTTTGAACATTTATAAAGTACCTTAGCTGCTCGTTCGTAGAAAACTAGAAGTAACAAGCTACCCTTTTTGGGACACAACATTCCTTTACCAAAGCGTTTCTTTGTCGACTTCTTTGACTCGTACAAACCGATACCGTAATTAACTTTAAGTAACATACCTAACTTCAACTATTCTTTTTTCGGGTTTGTACGCACTTTCTAAGTTCTCTTTCTCTTTATCATGACCGCTTTGCTCTCTTTCCGTTTGCCTCTTTATTTCTTTCTCAAGTGTCAGAGTTTCTATTTAATTTCTCCTTTTAGTTAATTTGAAGCTGTGGGGTTCAGTAACTAAGTAGTAGCAAAGGACCGACAAAAATCGAATTGTTCTCCTTATTTCTCGAGGTGGAATAATTTTCTCTTGACCTATTTTCTCTTTTCTGTTTTTTTCATTTACGTTCAAATTTTTTATTAGATATTCAATTATTTTATTAGATATTCATTAAATTACCGTGGGATAAAATTTCATCAAGTACCACTTATTATTTTTCTTTAACTTTCCAGTGCAGCACAGTTTATTCTTCTCCTTCCTCAACTTCTACACAGTCATAATTTCAGATAAGAAAGAAATACAGAAACATCATCACATTACACGAAACGTTCCGCTTTCACAAAAAGCTCTCAAATCTACGCGTATTCTATTTCCAGATATAACACGCCTCTCGTAAAGCATTTCAAAGGACTATATGTCTCTAGACCCAACAATCAGCTCGGATTACTTCAGCTTTAAAGAGCACTTTTCCAGATACACCCTATCTAGTATCTAAAACATCTGTACCTTCGCAAAGACACCTTTATAAAAATAGCAACTCGACCCTCGCCCCAGTGAACCGGATCTTGTACCGACTTCACTCGTCCGGCTCTATCTCGACCGCGTCGGAAATTAATTAAGTAGGGCCACCCACGTGGCCCGCGCGCTCGCTCGCAAGGTGGATATGCGCACAAAAACGATTCGTCTCTGTCCCCAACGGTAATGCTGTGTGATAAATGCACCGCGTCGCTACGGCGGTGACTTCGATATCTCGACGTAGTCTCTCTCTTTCTCTGGGTCCCAACCCTCTTATCGGACTAACGACCCTGAGCCGACTTCCGGTCTGAGAGAACACAGCTACTGACCGACCGCCGTATCAGGATCATGCGATCGAGAGGGATTCTCGTTTCGATGCGGGGTTCGACTTTTTTTCTGACTCGTTCGACGTAACGAATTGGCCGCTGGTTTTTCGAGGTTAGGAAGTGTAATGAGAATCCGGAAAGTTTTGGAGAATTGGGATTCATGAATTGGGGTTGGCGTATGAACGGAGTTGGAGAGATTTTGATTGTTGTAAACTCGCACATGATGAATGGTTCGTTTGATCTAGTGACGCAATGCTCTAGATTGAGTGTCGCTGTGAACTAATTATTCAAAATGTGGTGAATAAGTTCAAGAGGATATCCATAAATGTCTTTAGTCAAGTCATTGAATAATGATTTTAGATTACATTATTTTGTAAACATAAAGTAAATTGATCTTTTAAAGATCTTTGGCATGAACCATTTTAAGAAGTGAAAGAATATGTAAGACTGTCTGTGTTTTAAATAAAAAATGAATTTTTGTCCGTATATTTTTGGGTATGCTCTGTACAATACTATGTTGTCATCAGTTTTTTAAAATTATACTATATCTGATACTATATCTGATAGAATAAATGTGGCGGTGATAAAAAGTGATATTATTTAACAAAATGAAAATTAACATTTCTTTGTTCGTTAAATAGATTGATTAATTTTTTTGAAACAAATCAACACGAACGAATAGTCATTTCTTATTATTTAACAAATATTTAATTATGACAGTCTATTTTTGATAACATATTTTTTATTTCGGGTCGGCAGCTAAGGGATTAATAGCTTTCTTAAAAACATTATTAAAGCTTACGGATGTTGCTAACATTAAATGTTCATATTTCTCTCAATGCAAGGAATAGCTACAGTAGCTCGATACAACTAATAATCGTTGTAATACAAAAACATGTAATTATTTGATTTTCAATAATACAGATCAGCAAGGGAATAAATTGGAATTTAAGTACCGATAAATTTAACATGAAAGGTACACGGTAAATTATAGTTTCTTATTCCGGTAAAAGGCGACCTACATACACCGACGGCGTTTATCATCAGAATGTTATTGAATATTCGATAAAATTTGTTTTCAAATCAAATAATTATCAATTCCCTTCAAACTGAACAGCCACATCTGGCAAATCGCAAAGCGTCACGCTTGATTAGCCGAAATAAAAACACGTAGCTCGACGAGCCAACGGGGCATGAACTTTTCGCATGAATAATTCCCCTCCCTTGCGTAAGTCGACTTCGTTATTACAATCATAACGAGGAGGAAAAGCCGGAGGGACGCGTTTCAATATTCTTGTAGGTGAAGGGACAGAAGAAAAAAAAGGAGGAGGTGGCAGTCTTCCTCCTGACCCACTCGCCTAATGCAGTGGGAGAATACGCGCGATCGCACGGGGGTGGAGACATTATCTCGGCCGATTTATCATAGCCCGCTCGCTGTTTCTTCTTTTTTTTTAAGTTTCCGGGGAGGACTGCTGCTTGAGGACGCGTGACCGACGAAATTTGTCATGTTTTTTTCCGAGGAAGTTCCGAGCTCACGCACTTGCTCTCTCGTCCTCTCTTTCACTCCCGCCCTCCCTCTCTCCCTCCCTTTTTCTTTTTCTCTCTTGCTCCCTGGATAAGAGGGTCGGCTGAGCGCAAAAAACGATCAACTTGGAAAATTAATAGAAGAGAGCCAATTTTTTTGGTCTTTGCATTCTTTTTATCGTGGGACCTGTAAGAAAAGTTAAGATTATAAGCCTAAAAAAATTTTTTATGATAGGTGTAAGCAATTATGATTCTTTTATGCAAGTTGTTAGGAAAATGTTATTTACTTAAACCATACTTTTTATTCTAAAAAATAAATTTGTTATGAGATATATAAAATAATTTTTACTATGTTAAGGATGGTGTTAAAATACAATCTGTATAAATATTTAGCGCATATATAATGGAAAAATAAATGTGTTCTCCAATGTGAAATGAATAAGGAGTATAAGTTTATGTAAAAATGAACTATATTCTTTTAACAACTTAAAAACCTTCAATATAATCGACAATTATATGACCTAATTTTTTTCTTTGAATTTTGAATCTGAAGAAAGTATCTTTCTGCACATTATACTTATTCATGAAAACTGAAATACCCCAAATCGATATTTTATCAAAACTAAAAACCAAATGAAAGCAATAAAGAAAATAATGTTCCTTGTAGTGGTATGAGTAAATTATCACAATCAAGAACTAATTTTTTCCAAATTAGTCATTTTTAAACGCTATAATTGTTCACCTCGCTTACGAAGCGATATTATAAGTTTTAAACTAGTTGATATAGTTAGTTTAATGGGATGTAGAAGGGTGGAGTAGAAATCTGTACAAATTATTATAAGGAAACGAGGGAAAGGAGCAAAAATTAGGTTGTAAATATTTATTAAAAAAGTTGAGAAAAATTTGTTTGTAAACAGTATATGTTGTACTAGAAGCTGAAGCCTCCCGTTTTTGATTAAAGTTTCACTGACTTTTTTAAAAAATAGTTATAGACAGAAAAAATCAATATCGAAATCCGAACTTACCGACATTACCGATGTTATAAAGTGAATAATTGAAGAAAATTTTCTGAAAAACGGGAGGCTTCAACTTCTAGTAAAACATATGATGTTTATAATAGTACATTATGCACCAAGGGAGTAAAGTCGTATATTATACCCGAGGGTGTTTTGCTGCCCGAGCGAAGCGAGGGCAGTAATTACCCGAGGGAATAATTGACTTTACTCTCGAGGTG
>UELX01005810.1:0-12593 GCA_900480035.1 Eupelmus urozonus | reverse complement strand
GGTGCCCACCCCGGGATTCGAACCCCGGCCTTTCGTGCGAAAGACCGAGACTCTAACCACTGAGCCACCGTGGCTCTCTACTTCCCGCTGGCAGTACGGCGCGAAGTTTTAAAACGCGCAGAGGGACTTTACAGTTCGCATGATTACATTGCGGGTAACACTTCGTTTAATTTAAAACTGATTAGAGACTGAAAAATACATAATAATTTTTTTATTTTTTTATATGAAATATAATGATTATACAAATTTCTTTGATAAAGCATTCTGCTACAGCTGCAGTCACTCTTTATTTACTGTGATTGTTCATCTAATGTTTCAAGTAGAAAAAAATAAGATGCCGACGTTTTGACAATCTAGAATTATAAAAAATTACTTTATAAATTGTTTGAGCAGATATAAATTTATAACATTTAATTAATTACTTTGGAAAACATAGCCATTTTTAGGTACATAAGACCTTTTGCCAAAAACTCTAACGGCTTTTGTGACATAATAATAAGAGCATCATTCCCGATGCTGGTATGTTTACATCCTGACCAGGAGGCGTTGTAAATGGCATTTAAACACGTTGCACTCTAAGCAAGTTAAATACAATTATAAAAATATAGATACTTATATTTCAGAAGGAATAGTACATTTCGATACTAGTGCGCGAAAGTGATTTCAGCCTCGTTTGGATGTTTGCGCCGAGCAAAGCGAGTGTGAAAAGGCCACACGAGGTTGAAATCACTTCCTCGCTTATGTATCGAACCGCATTTTTTTATACGACGTGCTCAAAAACTATTATTCGGATGCATTTGCTATGAGATCACTTGGTTTGTTTGATTATTCGCAGTAAGCAAAAATGATAACGTCTGACGATTAATTAAATTTTAAAATTATTCAACTTACATTTTCAGCTATTAGTTGACCACAAAGTGCGTATACAAAAGCTTGGATTAGTTTAAATATAATATATCCACAAAGAAATACAAATTCAAAGGAATTCAGAGATAATCTAAGAATCTTAAACAATCAAATAATTTATGAGTGATAGTAATTATGAATTTAAATGTAAAAATACATATAAAAGCAAGTTGTCCCGAAAACTTGCTTCCAATCGTACACTAACAAGGGGAGGACCAGGGTTGCGGATCATGAATCTTGCTGAAACTTTTTCAGGGACTTCTTTGGCCAAAATAAGAAGACCCGTGTCTCAGGGTTTTATTAAATAGGCCTTAAAATTCGAATTATGGATAAATTTAATAATATCTTTAAAGAAATAGCTTGTACGCAAAATTTTAATAACTCTGTTCGCATAAGTCATATCTGCGATGTGGTAAAATAACATCGCCTCGTGATTCCGGGAAATGGGCGCCGCACCGAACGAACGCGATGAGCACCACTGGTGCGCGATGACAGTAGGCGAAATGGATGGAATGAGTGCAAGAGAGATAGAAAGCGCGTGCAGAGAAAGAGAGCCGCGAAGTGTAGTGGCGCGCCGACACTAAGTCTAACTCAGAAGCAGTATTGCTGGAGTATTGAGAGACTTAGTGAAGAACAGTGGCGCCCTCGTGCAGCAGGAACTTGCGCGAGCTGCAAGAGCCGCGCAGTCAGTAGGGGCCAAAACCACCGATAGATAAGGAGGTGAATAGAGCAACCGAGTACGAGAACAGTAGAGCCTGAGCCGCGAAACTGAGAGGACGTAAGAAATCGAGGTCGAGCATTTAGGAGACAAAGAGAACCGAGTTCGAAACATTCAACCCCCAGGGAAACCCAGGACGACCAGTGAAACGCCGAGATAAATAAGGCTCTGCTGTAACGCGGTCGCAAGTGGTACGAGAAGATTCATGAATCTTCGGAGGCGAGCTGAGCGGAGAGGACGCCCGAGCGCTGAGTGCAGCCACGAGCGAACGTCGAGGCCAAGGCCGACGTAGCACACCAACAGCGGTGCCGAGAGGAGAGTTGAGGTAGGGGAGTCGGATAATAATTATCTCGAGAGTACGAGTGTGTGTGTGTGAGAGAGAGAGAGAGAGAGAGAGAGAGAGAGAGAGAGAGTGTGTGAGAGTTGAGCGAGTGTGAACGCGCCGCGATCGGCAGTGCCGAAATTAATGTGCGCGCGAATCGTAGTGGCGTCGAGAGGGTAAGAAAGAGCGTGAGAGTGAATGATCGCGAGTGTAAAGAGAGAGAAACTACGGGTAGTGGCGTCATTGCTCCCGCAAGGGATAAAATCAAGCAGTGGCGATGGGGAGAACGTGCGGGTGTTAGAAACGCGAACGCGAGGCCTCAATCCCGAGGAGGCCGCTCCCGGGAGAACCGTGACCGAAGACGAGATTCGTGCGATCGAGAGTAAAGCCGGGAAGTAAACGCGAAGTAGCGGGGCCGTCTGGCGCCCATAATAAATTCGGCGATCTCGCGAGAAATTAACCGACGGGAGTTTTGCAGACGCGGGCTCGGGACGCGATCGAGAACGCGGAAACCAGCGTCGCATATCTTAAAACTTAAGATATGATTTATTCAAATAGAATTATTAAAATTTTGCCTACAAGCTATTTCTCTTAAGATATTATTAAATTTATCCATAATTCGAGTTTTAAGGCCTATTCAATAAAACCCTGAGACACAAGCTTCTTATTTTGGCCAAAGAAGCCCCTGAAGTAGTTTCAGCAAGATTCATGACCCGCAACCCTGGTCCTCTTCTTGTAAGTGTTTCTTACACTTGATATTTTATAATAAAATTGCAGAAATCGTGCTGTGTGATAATGTATATAAAACGCATTTTCAAAATATATTTTGTATTTTAAAATAAGAAGAAAATTAAATAAAAATATGAAAAAGTGTCCCTCCGTATAAGTAAAATTTATTCGAAATTGATGTTTTTTAAAATGAACATATCAAGATGAAAAAAGGTTTTATTCTTTTTCCCTTTTTCTAGCGCTTACTTGCATTGTCATACTTGTAAATATTCACACGATTAAAAACCTTTTCCCTTTTAACCGTTCAACCCCAAAAAAACTAATAACAAATTCGTAAAAATTCAGATTACTTGGAACACAAGCGTGCAGATGATGATAGCTGTCGAGAACACAATCCAAATGACAATGAATCCAAAAACTCTCTCCAGCGCTCTCTGACAATTAATCAAGACTCCATGCCTCTCGATGCACTCCTTCAAATCCTTCTTATAGTCCAGCGACTGACCCAGTGCTTGAAACTTGAAGGTGAGTATCTTCAGCTCGCCGCACATCTGCATGGTATACAATCCAAAGACTGTGTCCACTCCGCTGGTCACGCAGAAGACGTAGAAATTAGCCAAAATTTCCGCGACTTCGTAGAACCAATAAATCGGCCCGCCAGGTGTGTAATTAAAGGGCACGCTGGTAGGAAACATGAACATGTAGAGTCCATGTCGAGCGCGCAGGTAGCCTATGCTGTAGTTCATCAGAGCGCTCAGCAGGACCATGAACACGAGGCCGTAGAAAAGCTTCGTGATTACGTTCAGGTGAGAGAGGACTGAGCTTAGTTGTTTAGATTGCTTGAGGTCGCTTTCGAATTTCATCGAGAGGGCTGAGTGTAGGTAGTCTAGGTCGTCGCGGTACCACATGAACGCTATACTCTTAAATTTTTATTGGGTGTCAGTGAATTAGTATTTATTTACTGAATTTCAAGGAGCAAAGTTAATATAAGTTTGGACCCTGTATACTAATTCGTTTTTTACTTAGGCCGTATGTAGCAGCCCCAATTATATATTAGAGGCAAAATATATAGTTAGATCTATTGATTCTATAATTATTGAATTCTTAGATAAGTCTAAGTAAAATCATTTAACATAAAATATGAGTATTCTATGAATACGTTTCCCAAAATATTTTTTATTACCTTCAAAGCACCCGAAGCAAATGCACCAGCTAATGCCACGCTCTTAGCGGCCAGCATAATGTTACTAATATGCAAAATAAAAAAATAAAAAATACTCAATGTGGTGAAGAGCTGTAAGAAGATTCCAAAATGAGCAAAGAATGTCCTGATAACTGGATTAAAATTTGACCAAAGCCCGGATAGAATCAGCATAAATTTTACGACAGACGTGAACTTCTCATACTTCATCATCAATTCAACTTCCATGGTGTTTACAGTTTTGAACCTTGTTAAACGACGTTTGTAAAGCGACTGCTCAATGCACTGGATGAGTTGCGATCGATTTTCGCTGTTTTAAAATTGCGCTATAATCAAAGCAGTTTGCGGTTTTTTAACTTTAAGTATGCGCGCGATTGCTGAGACGGCAGAAGGGATGGAAGATTAATATATCACAAGTAGTATTAATATATCACCAACACCATTTTTAGAATCGTTTTTCTGTTCGTCGCATGGAATAGGAAACTGAAGAATAATATCTGGTAATAGATTCATATATATTTCCTTAGTGCTAATTGTACTTGTATTCCATTTTTACGAAGTAACGAATTTATTTAAAGTATTGATATAAATGATTTTATTAACTATAGGTAGTGATTAGTTTTGTCTTTATGGCAAAAACACTTAGATTAAACTTACTCAAATGGTCAAATTGTCAAATGCCAATAAATCTCGTCGAAAAATTTATTTATCTAAGTATTATTATTGCTTCATTGAAGTATTCATCTGATACTATTGCATTCCTCGTAGATAACAAAATAATAATTGATAGTGATAAATCATTTGATTCTCTAAAAGAAATTTACAATTCTTCTTTACCAATATATATGAATGAAACTTTGTGTTTAGAATTAAAATCTCTCAAAAGCGATAATAATTCACCAACAATGAAAATCGCACTTCACCTTCACTTCTTCCGATTTTGTAAGTATTTGCTTCGAATCTGTCGTTGAGTTGTGGTAATACATGGTCATTGAATCGAGCAGTTTGATAAAATCTGCCTCTATTATAGTCCAGAGGATGTGACAGCAAAATATTCTCGAAGAAAGTTCTGTAATATCCTCAGCAATGTAATCCATAAAGAGTTTGCAGTATTACTTACATCTAAAAACTTGTCGTACATCCTAATAACTGAATTAGTTGCACATCTTTTATATCAAAATAAATAACACAGTGACAAACAATAAACTTAATGCAATAGCTACATAATTCTCATTTCCACTCATATTTATCATTGCTGAGGTAGCATATAACTATAAAACTGTTCACATAAGATGACAAAAAGAGTGTTTTTACAATTATAAGTTTTTAGTAAGTCATGATATTCTTTTGTAAATTACAGGCAACCAATTTGAAGATGAATTATAGTCTGACTCATGAATGAAGTGGATTAACTGGAATGGTGATTCAGTTAGAATATTTTTTATCGCGCAAAAGTAAGAAATCATCTCTGATCTCTTGACATGTGATATGAGGATCATTATGAAAACTAGAAAATCAATCGCCGAATTTTTTTTTGTGAACTTTCTCTCAGAGTTTTTCTTGTCATTGTGAAAATTCTTTCAGAGCTTTACTTTCTCCGTTTTCAACTAAAAATAATACCTACTTAAATTGAATTCAAATGAAATCATATTTAAAATCACAGATTGCTTTACGTTTCACTACGTTGTTAAAGTGGTCCAATAATCCAACTATTACCAGCAGTGCAATGTAAACAGTTTATTGACTATTAAAAAAACATATATTGCAATATATATGAAACGAAGACATTGATGTCTTCTGTAATGGTACACTCTATCTCTCTATAAAATTTTACATCAATATTTGGAAGTACCTAAGAATAAAGTTTAATTGAAATTTTCTTCATTTATCTCATTAAAAGTTTTCTTAATAATCAATATTTGGAAGTACCTAAGAATAAAGTTTAATTGAAATTTTCTTCATTTATCTCATTAAAAGTTTTCTTAATATGTACAAAATTTTAATCAAACTTTATTCATAGATGCCTCGAAATATGTACCTGAAATTTTGCAAAGAAATTGAGCGAACTATTACGAAGGTTAACAATGTCTTAATTTTGCATAATTCATTATACTCATTTATAGTTGTAAGTATTTTTCTAATAGATATTTACTCGGTCGATTAAAATTGAGTTTCGGACTCGTTAAGATACGGTCGATTTTTTAAATTATTATCATCCGTATACGTACTATTTTTTCTATAAAAATTGCTATTATCCTAAACTATGTTGTGGCATAGTGGCGTAAACAAACAAATCGATATCAATTCTGCTGCAATCCTATTGTAATTGACGTGCGAAGCAAAAAAATTGCAGCAGACCATACGTGGTCTATTTCCGATTCCGATTGCAATTCTGACGAAGTAAAATTGCAACGGATGCGAGCAGCAGAATAGCTTTATATTGATGAATGATAAGTGCGTTCATAAAACCTCAAAAAATTCACGAATCTAAGTAGCAGAACTAAGCATAAGTACTGCAAAACTAGCAACAGATCTACGAAATAGAATTGCGACAGAATCTTAAAGCAGTTGAATATATCAGAATTGTATGCAGGTATTAATAATTTCCTGATCCACTTGTGCATCCAACAGAATTCTGTCAGAATTGCGTCATGAAATTGCAGCAGATGCGTGAAGCAGAATTGTACGAGAACTCGGAAATAGACTTCTGTTTTTTATTAATAAGAATTCTGTTATCGGTAAGGCTTTTAAGCTATGTCTTTTGATAACCATAACTATTAAAAAATAGCAGGTTTAGTGAGTTTAGCATCCGTAAAGTCTATTCATAATTACCACGATCTGGTTATGGTTAGAAGTTTTATCTGGCGCTTCGGAGTGTACACATTTAAGGGATCTATTTGTTTTTAGGGAATTGAGGCACAATATAAGAAATCCCAGGCGTCTTGCTGGAAATAAGGCTAATACTAATTATATTTATTATTCTGCCATTTTAAGAATGAAAGAAGCTGGAATGGTTTACCAAATGATATTGTAAATATTAAAAATTTGTATAATTTTAAGCTCAAATTGCGTGATTATACTTTACAGTATTTGTAATGTCAGTTTTCAACTCTATGTAGATAGTAGTTAAACCACTTGTAAATTTTGTACTTTTCATAAAGGTCTAATTAGCCCGTTAATTGTAAATAAAATAAAAATAAAATAAAATAAAATAAAATGTTAGTTTTTGAGGCATAAAGTTAATATTGTTATAATTATGAAGTAAATACTCCTGCCAAATAAATAAATCGAGATATTTTATTTAATAGGTTGACAAATATCTATTTTAATATTAAATTAAATTATATCAGTCTTGTGTATTGATAAATGAATGTTGAAATTTAGAATACTATTCTATAATAGCAGAATATGCACCGATAAAAATTACTGTCAATTTTACTTCTTTTATTATGATTCGAAGAACTGTACTTATGCAATATGGCATTGCGTAGACAGAGCAATGAACGATAAATAATAGTATAATTTAAACTTATATATCCCTTGCAATGGTAGCTGTTCAAGGAACGACACGTGTATTATATGTATATTAAAATACAGCATCAAAGTGCAATTGTGATAGTTTTGAGTGGCGAACTTTATTTTTTCTATAATAATTCACAGAAACATGTGATATTATATAGATAAATCGTTCGCACTAAAACGCAATTTTACTATCGAACTAAACTTTGCATGGTAAGGATAATAAACAGTAATTGTTATACCTTTTTAGAGTTATAAAGTTTTCTATTTCTACAATAATTTTATGCGCTTTTTGTAGAATCAAATAGAATTTTAATAATTCAATTTAATAATTAAAAAAAAATATTTTAATTTAATAATTTTCTTAACTATTAAGGGAAACCCACAAGATAAAAAGAAATTCTTAAAGCCTACCAAAGTACATCTAAAAATTTTCATTTAATACAGTCAACGTTTTGGAGCAGCTCTCTTTAATTCATAGCTCCCTCTTCAGCACTATAAAATAATTTTGCATATTTGTTGCTCAACTTTAAACAAGCATTACTTTGGTTCTAATTATTAATTTTTAATTCTTAAAATGGCAAATTAATGCTTGATTTCTCCACTTAAATTTTAGTTATTGGAAATTTATTGAAGACATTTCTAGACTGAATTTAACCGGAATTACTTAGTTGTTCTTAGATCTATATGCGTGTAGCAAAAGATCTCTTTTTTTCATCTCTTTCAATATCAACAAATTTAGTCTTTTTTATTCTTTTGATAAAATTAAACTTTTATTAACAATGAGATCTGTTGCATCAATTAAAGATAATAATGTCTTTAAAATTTAATATATATAGTTTTTAAAAATTTTATTTCACCTTATTTGTCTTACTGCTTGTTACCACTTCAATTGATTTTATTTTTCCATTAATCTGGAACATGTAAATTAACAGGTCCTTTAAATAATTTCTTTATTCAGTCAGTTTTGAATTTTCATTAGACTCGAGCTTATTAACATCTAAAATTTCTTTTGTTTGGTTTCCTTCTTACATCATCACCAAGCATTGGAAATTTATAAATAATTTTGCTTTTCTCTCTTGTGTAACCTCATTTTTCATTTTCCCATCAATTTGAATCTTAAGAAATTCCATAGCAGAATGCATCAAAAAGTCTTCCGTAATAAATGGCATTTATCGGTTACTTGCTGTAAAATAAAACTATATTAATATCTCTATAATTATATAAAAACTATATTAATATAATTAAAAGCACTCTAAATTACCTATTATTAAAAAATTTATTTTTTTTACCAAGCCCTTTGTGCATACCATATTTTTTGAAACTCATTTTTATTTTCGTATTATTAGATTTTAACGGGAATTTTGATTTTGCTCATAGTGGACAAGAACATTTTTTCGCCTGTTTTTGCCGTTTTTCTCCTATTTTGCTCTTACCGATCTAAAAACTTTCACTTTAGACCCATACCACTTTTTCGGTAAAGAAAAACACGAAAATCGGACATGTATTACAAAAAAATTATATTATCAGTTTAAAATTTATATTTAAATTTATCAAACATATATTAGTAATTTAAAAAAAAAAACCAATGCGCCTTTCTATTTACCCCTCACGTAGTGTGGAAAAATAGAGAAATGTATATATCATGTAGTATATTACTTCGCACGGGCCGCAGATTCATGTACCTAAAATATTTATTAAAAAGTAAACTTCTTAGTGAGATCATTTTTTACATAGCATGCTGCTTAAAATGGATGTAAATTACATATTAAGTAAACACCATGGAATAAAAATGAGGAAGGACGAGGAGAAGCAGGGTGGAATTAGGACGGGGAAAGAAGGAATAGATTGAAATTTCATTCATCTCCCTATTTAATATAGAGAAATATAACCTCTTTTACAAAAAAAGTTTCTATAAATTCAATATTATATCAGAATTTAATGATTCATAAATGCTTATAATTTTTATTAAAGCTAAAAATATATATCTTTAATATACTATAACTCTTAAATTTAATACAACTTTCAAATGTTTCATAAATTTAAAAATCTCTGCATTATAAACTGGATTTGTGGAATTAAAATTGAAAATATCTTAATAAAATAAATTTTTTATATAATAATTGCGAGGTTTAAAAATATTTTAATTTCGAAAAGAAAGAGCTACTGTCATATATGTTACTGCACTTTTGACGATCTGAAAACAAGAATCCCTTAAATATTTTCCGTTACTTTATTAATTAATATAATTCTAATTTCAGCTAATACTTTTTACCATCCCATAGTTTTCAAAATTCATAATGTATAATCCTCCTGCGGTAAACATGCAAGGTTTTAGACATCTTAGCATAAATATTTTTAATAGTACCTTCCCTCTTGGTGAAATGTTATACCATTCATTTGAATAACTGATAAAAAATAATATTATTTATCAAAAATATAAAATTAAATTTTATAAGAAAAGTCTACCTCTTTTAAAACACTTTTGAAAAAATTCTTACATCGACACAAATACGTTCTGGCTGTGGTCAAGCAGCATTTGTCCAGGCCAACTTACATAAAACATATGAATTATACAACCGATAATACCCAAGAATACTCTTACCATATCATAATAGACTTTTTGGTTAAAACTGCTCATAGACTGGAATATTAGATAATTAAGAATCTTAAGAACCAGACTAATTAAACGATTATTTATATATTATATACTTAATATTTTCATGTTTATATTCAGTAAAATAAGTATTTTTTTTTTTTATATAATTGCCAACTTTCATTTAATTTAGTAAATAGTTATATTATTTGCGGAAATTTCTGTTTTAGTAATATGTATCGATTATATAAAATATTTATTTAAATTCAAATTAGCAATTACATTTGTACATAGACATTTTTTCATTACATTATAAAAGTATAATGTAATGAAAAGTAAAAAGTGCAAATAATGAATTATAGAAAATAAATTATAAATTTACAATAATTTTTTAAAAATTGTTTAGTGTGTACGTTTACCAATTTAATGTTCATAAATATCAACATTAGGTTGATTGGTGCTACTATTTTGTAATGTGAACTTGATTTAAAACATTAAATTAAAATGCTGTAATATTTACTTACAATAACAGCACTTGTGCTAACAAACAGAATGCTGTACCCGACCATAATAAGAAATGCTGCAGAATATGAAGTTTCCAAAAGGTCGATGAATCTGCATTGATAAAAATTTATATAATTATAATATTTTTGCATATTTGTATTATAAATGTACCTGTAAAGACGTTTGATAGCTTTTATATTATTTTTAAATCTCAATATTCTAATGATCTAGATGTACTTTAAGCTTGATTATCATTCACTAAATCTTAACTATAATTGTTCTAAATATTAATCTTATACAATAGTTTAATTATAAATCAATTACCGTAAAAACAATTTTAAGTAAAGCTTTTAGATTATCATTTTTAATTCATAATAAGGCAATTCTCACACCTACTTTCACTTCTTTTATTGCCATCTTAACATCTTATCAATATTTTTCTAAAAAATCTTAATATCTAAAAAACTTAACTGTACTGCTTCTCTATGCAGAATAATAGCTTGAATGATCTTATCGTAATTAGAATCAGAATTCGCATTGGAAGAAGCAGTTGCTACTGTAAGTCTATGTCTAAAAATTTATAGTAGCTGTTGAATAATACCTTCATAAAACTATAAATAATAACAAAATAAGTACTAATACTAATACTTTAAGTAATAACATGAACTATATTTCGTATGCCGTGAAATATATTTGTTTACAAACACTATATAGTTTCAATCCTTTAAAAAGGCATCATATTAAGATATAGATAAGTAAAGTACAATAGCACAAATAGAGTTAATAACTGAATTGAGATTTATAGATTTATAATATTAATAAGTATATAAAGGCTTTCACTATGTGGCCCCACTCTTACAATTTATTCACCAGTTCAAGGCGATCTTAGAGTTTAGGTTCTTTTTAGTATTGTTTTCCGTCATGCTGCTAGGAATGTACAATAAATGATAGAAGATTCAAAATTCGAATAATTTTTAAACTAAAAGTGTATTATTGTAAACTACAAAACGGAAGATAACATGATCTCTAAACTTGCCTTATGAAAGGATTGAAATATTTGGCATCTTATGAAACAAAATCTTTTAAAGAATACCATACTTAGATAATATTCGGAAACGTACCTTACAACAGAAAAAATTCCAAGACTTTGATGGGCTACTACTGTTAGGTTAACGTCGACAGTGGCAAATGCGCCAACGGTGATCACAGCTGATATTAAAAACCAGACGTGAAGTTTAAAATAATGCTCGTAAGGATCTATTACAAATTCAGCTTTTACAAATAAAATTTTCTCGCGAGATTCGTTTAATGGATTTATAAAGTCAAGCAATACAGGTATAAGTGGTAAATTGCAAATACCTATTCCAGCGATGACCATAAATACTGTATAATAATCAATTTGAAAGAATGTTTTATTTTGCTACTATTAAAATAAAAATAAATTTAAAATAAATAATCTACAGTGTGATTCTATACTAGAAAGCTATTTTGATGAATAATTAGTATTTGAATAATCATACAAAAATAAGCAATAGCTTTTATTCTTCCTCTTTCAGCATATTTTTTCATAATTGCTTTTTCTTCTAGATCTACCGTTGTTAACCAGTTTGTCGCTACTTTTTTATATACTTTTTTCATCTGCAAAAACGACAGCATATTTAAATAATTGTACATACATAGTTATTACATAATTTAATTTGTTTTAATAGATATTAATACCTTGGTTTCACAAATAATTGTAATAAGATACTTTAGCAATACGACAATCAAATACAGTATTCCTAATGTATTTTCACAGCACAAATCCATATTTTTCCCGCACCATGTTCTAAAACCGTTAACCTAAGTATAATAGTTATTTAATTTTAACGTCATAATTTGAAACTCACTGATTATAATAACTCGAACTATTCTACCTTCGAAACAAGCCGTTATTTCAGAGCATTTTATGCTATTTTTTCACTTTTTTACGTTATTTTTCGACTATTTTACGTAAGTCTTCATTTTTTTTACATTATTTGTTACTCTCTAAAAGAAAAAGTGTGAATCGAGCTCCAAATTCACACTTCACACCTTATGAGGTGTGAACTTAAAAATT
>UELX01005809.1:0-12597 GCA_900480035.1 Eupelmus urozonus | reverse complement strand
TATTTTGACTTTGTAAATTTTTTTAATAAAAAAAAATATTTATAACGAAAAAAAATTGTAAAAATTACAAAGTACTTTGTAATTACTTAACTTAACTAAATTTTAAACACAAATTTTTTTAACAAAATACACTTTGTAACTTTTACCAATTAATTTGTTAGGTCCTGGATGCCAAAGTCAATTGATAAATATAACAAATTAATATATTGTACTTCTCAAGATTTTTTTGAGTGTATATATAAAAAGTAACGATGAAAAACAAAATAAAAATTCTAAATTCTCGCGTTATATCTTGCTATATAATCTTTTACAATTAAAACGATATTATCGAGTAATTTTTTAGTATCAAAGCTTTAATATAACGATCCTATCGTTTGTTTTGTACAAGTACACCTTTATTAACCATTTGAGAAAATATTATCTAAAACTATCAGTTTTTCAAAAGAAAAAAGATATAATATTGATTAAACAAATGAAAACACATACAATAATTTTTGAAATTTAACTAAAAAATCATTTTTAAAAGCATTTCATAATCAATTCTCCCACTGCCGACAGACGCCATGATGACCGACCTCGAGCTACTCAAATCGATAGGCATCGACGGCTTCGTCTTCGGCGCGCTCACCAGATCCAACAACCTGGACGTCGCGGCCTGCAGACGAGCAGTAGAACTCGCCCAACCATTGCCCGTCACTTTCCACCGAGCCTTCGACGTCCTACCTGAGCCATTAGCTGCCTTCGACCAGATCCGCGAGCTAGGTTTTGCCCGAGTCCTCACGTCCGGCCAGCAAAGGGCGGCTGAGGACGGCGCTGAATTTATCGCTAGGTTGGTTGAGCGTGGCGGTAATGATCTGATCGTGATACCCGGTGCAGGAATCACGGAGAAGAATATCGCGAGCTTGATGGAAAGAACGAGAGCGAGGGAATTTCATGGCTCGGCGAAGAAGATGCAGAACGTTGGGACCGCTGTCACGGTGACGGACGACGAGACCGTCACGATGATGGCGGGAATACTCAAGGGTCGGTTGTAAGATTGTCCTGAGTATTGGGAGCGAGATTACTATAAGCGAAGTGATTTAATTTTACGTGACTTTACTTGATGATATGGAATAAAAAAAACTACTTTTTGTAAATCGAAACATAATTTTATTCGTAAAATAATACAGTAATATATATAAAGAAATCAAGAACCATCTTTAAAATATTTTGATAGTTTTACAGGGCCAAAGTAAGTTATATAGTTATATTTTTTTTCAAAGCTGCGTTTGGTTAGGACAGATTCGCTGACTTAATAGACGACTAGAAATTATTTAAAATTATTCAATTGTTTTGATAAATTTTACAATCAATGCTTCAAAAATATTTGTACATATATTTTGTTAATCTTCATTTATCTTTGATTGGTTTAATAATTATCAAAGATCAATGAAAACCTAATTTTTTATAATTTATTTTTTTTATTCGAACGAATAGATTTATTCACACGCATATTTTCTAAAAACAATTTCATGTATTCTTATGAGCAGTACACATGATTCCTTAGCGCCTGTACCATGCACGCAGTTACTCAAATAAGTATGCCAATATGCCACACAACTGGCGCTCGTATGGCATAAAATAATTTTTCCATCTATAATACAAGTAATTTGATGATTTACTTATTGTCATTCGAACGCAATATTCTGATAAATTATTTATAAATTATTTTAATAATAAAGTTCATAGCTTCATAGCTGCTAACAAATATTTTATAGAATTTAAACCCTTTCGAATGCTTATTAATGGTATACTATAGGGGGGGGGGGGGGTATTTTGTTAGAAAAGCAAAAGTTTAGACGACTATTTAATCAGAAATAATTTATATAAATTGCTATATATTTTAATTCGATTAAAATTATTTCCATAAATAAGAATATATAATAAAATGCTAGATATTTGCGTAATATTATAAAATTAACTTAAATAACGAAAATAAAAGAAACGACGAAAATGTAAAGTATAATTACTTCTACTATTTATCAGAATTGCAACTTTATCGAAAGTGCAATATCAGATTCGATAAAAAAAAAATTAAAGAATAAAAATACAAAAATGTAGAAATATTTTAAAAAGAATTAAAAGAACAGAACGATATTCGTTAATAATATTAAAGTTCCAAATGTAGCTGTATATAAATTTTAGCAATATGTCAAATATCATAAAAAATTATAATTTTTTGTGTTTTGATAGCTACAAAATTAGAGAATTATAAAATCTTAATAAATCTTAACGAATAATTCGCCATTTATGGTAAATAAATAATCAGTTTTTTTTTTAAGCATGATTACAATTTTTTAATCCGGAGATTCTATTTTTTATATATATTTTTTTATTTCGAATATTTCATATTTATTAAAATTATCTTCATATCTTCATATCTGATTCGAAAAAAAAGTTTTCGGAATTTCTTTCTATAAAACAAATTTGTAATATTGTACATACATCTTCTAATGGTTTTTCGAATTTGTTCTTCTACATTTTTATTCAGATTTTCTGATTTGATAATATCGACATACATATTTACATTCTAAAATTTTGCAGTAAGTTTTCCTGACTTTCTTTATAAAGATAATATTTTATTTTATTGTATAATTCCGTTATATAATTTTTTTATATATTGACACTAATTTATTAATAATATTATTCTTAAGCATATCACATATTCTGATTGTAGTTTTTATTTTGAAAAAAATCTCTGTCTAGTCAATGACTTTTCTAACAAAATAGACGAACAAAAAGAATAGTTTACAAAAACAAAATACCCCCTCCCTACCATAAGTTGATCCATCATAAATACATTTCTGAGTCGATTATAAATAATAGTTTATCTATCACAACGTCAGTACGCAGAATATACTTTTATCATCTCTGCAGTCGTATGACGTGATAACGAGTTGTGTCAATTTTCGCATTTATGATATGGTTTCTAATCAAATGATAATACACTGTTGTGTATGTACGCTTACAAAGTATAAGCCTCTATAATTAAACGATAAAAATTTTTTTCTGTAAGTATATTTAATACTATTTATCATTTTTTTTTCTACAACGTGATTCAAAGATCTACAACGCTTTCATTTTATTTATAACATTTTCTTATGAAAGTAAAATCTATTGGACTTCTACAAGCCAAGATATTATAATCGAAAAATATTTTTTCCCTAAGAAGTGCGATGCTCTCGAACCTTGGCCGATGATAAGTGTACAGATTTATTAGCTGTCTCAACCTCAGCATGCCAGACCTAACGAATACATCTGCGAAGGTTCGAGTGCAACGGACTTTTTAGAAAAAAAATATTTTTTGATTATAACATCTTAGTTTCTAGAAGTCCAATAGAGTTTACTTCCGTATAAAATCATCCACAAGCGATAAATTCTTATTTCTAAAATATTATTTCTTTATGTCTATTATTTGGTTTTTATTAAACTTGCTGTTTGTTTATTTACTTTCACCGTATCAACAATTTGTGTATATGTTTATACTGCGTTCAATAGCGAAGTAGAATTTTTTCACGCATAAAATAAATGTAGATAATCATGTTGTCAAACTTAGGATTTCTTTTTATTTATTTATTTTTTTTTTTATATTGGCTTTTTCGCAGTATGCTTTAAAGTAGTAAGCTTAATATTCTAAGTTTTGGTGATGGCCTAAAACTTAGAATTTTCATTTTTTGTCGCCGCATAACGTTAGCGAGCTCCTATTACATAGTCAAATTACAAAATTAATAAATACAATTATTTCAGAGACTCGAAAAGTTTATTATTTTAAAAATAAAGGCTATGTAACTTTATCTAACAAAACTTCACGAAGAATATAAAAATTTATAAAATAGAATAAATAATCATGAAAAGAAAAGTTTTAAATTCACATTAAAAAAAATTTTTCAAAACGACTAAATTTACAATTATATATACATATATTTGATGGCGGTGAATTGATAATATTTATCTGCTCGGAATGCTCTCTGAAAGACGGAAATTTTTACATTATCTCGTATATGCAGAAAGAAGGGAAATCGTCGGAGACTACTTAACTAGTGATAAACAAACGATTCGTCAGTTACAATGTTTTGTAACCAAGTATTCGACTGCTACAAAATGAGTCCACTGTGATCACAATCGAATCAATTAGCTTTTAGAAATCAACGGCGCAAGTAGTTGGCTCAAGATTTTAGTGACAGCAATTCTTATAGTCGTGGTATTAAAAATTGAGTTACAGGAGTTTCTTTAAGCGTGATTTTGAAAACTGAATGCATTTTTAACTAAAGAGAAAAATATGGAAGAGGTACCTAATTTTTACGAATCATTCCAAGAGGTTTCTTCAGAAGAGGTAAATATTGAAAATGTATTTGTTGTAAAAAAATAATTAATGACAATATCACAAATATAGTTAATTACATAAAATGAATTTTGTCGACTTCATTTACTGATAAATAATACAAATACGTACATTAAATTAATAACCTGTATTAAATGTCTTTAAAATAAATGTTACATCTAATATCATTTTTAATTTAATTTTTATTTCTTTTTTTTAATTTAGTCACTTTTAAATTTTCTCATAAAGGCAATCATTCAAAAATCAGAAAGAATGAAAAATAAATCCTATCTTTTACAAAAAAGTGCATGACCATCGGCAGCTATCATTCTTCTTGTTCTCTGTGACATCGTGTATGATTGCAGTGTTGTGCTCTATGATGATTTTTGTTACATATAGCGTATACCCGCGTCAGGTTTTGCGTCTGCGCGAAACGTATTTAATGAAACAAACAGTGTACGATGAAAGTAATACTTACGTTACATTAGAAACATGCAAAACGGTTTGATAGAAAACAAGTGTGTTTATGTGTACGTTTTAATTCAAAAAAATTTAAGATTTTATTTGTCTTTGTCATAAGGTAAAATAAAGAGAATGATATTTGTTTTTTGATTTTTAAAGAAACTATTTTTTGATAAGAATAATTATATAGTAAATGAAAATGACATTGAATTTTTAAAATTATCTATAAAATTATAATCGGATTTTTCCCGCCATGCAATCGTTATCTATGACAGTAGAAAATTTTTAGAATCAATTACTTATTAAGGATTTAGATAACTGAAACTGAACATTATCACTCCGATAAAAAATTAGATTAAGAACAGATTTTTAATTTAATTTGCTACGTAATCGACCAAAACTCAATTGTTTAATGAATGAATTAATAAAAAAATCATATCTACATACATTTTGTTATAAGATAATTTTAAACAACTGTTTGACCGTACTTAATAACTCATACGTAATAAATTATACTAGATTAATTAATAATCCAATTTTAATATAGAAGCATTCATTTGGATAATATTCTTAATTATTAATTTTAGAATGGTGGAAAAATACTCTTCGCTACAGATGACTTCTTTGCTGTTGCTGAAAATTTACTCAAGGTGAACAAAAATTATGTTTTCAAATTATTCTACTTTGAGTTTACCATTGAGTCTATAGTTTTATTAAAATAATATCTTTTTATTTATTATTGCATTTTCAAAAATTAAAAGAAAAGCTAATATTATAGTATTTCAAACAAATGACTTTGGATTTATTTTATATATATATTCAAATAATGTAATGAAATTGTAAATTAGAGCTTTTTAATTCACAATATCTTTAATATTTAAAAGGTCGAGATTTGAGTTAACATATTTTTCGGAGAAAAAATAACAAGTAAATTAATTATCTTATATTGTTTATTAATAATTTGCAATAGTATATCAATTATAGTCTACTATTTTTGACATTAACCAGAAAGAATATATAAAAGTCAAATTTTGTTCTGTACAAAATAATTTATTTTTTATTCCAAAAATAGAATCTAGAAGCTATTTCAAGAAAACTCAATTAAAAAATTAAAAAAACTTTGAGTTATGATAAAGCATAAAATTTTTTCATTTCTTTCAAACCACAGAATCACTCTATAATAACTTATGTAAAAGAATGCCTAATTTTGCAATCAATTTTACATTTTTTATGAATCCATTTTATTTAATAAAATTATTGCTTGTCGAATATTTTCTATAAATTATTGTTATTTTCTAATAAATTATTGTATATTTATGTTCGAAATAACAAATTACAACATAGCCTTCACGATAAGAGATCTCAGCTAATTACTTTCAGATTTTTTCCTGCTAGTTTCTTCATTTTAATAAATTCGCGCCTCATATCCAGACCTAACCTAAACTTGATTCTCGCGCTTATTTTAAAATGACCAATCAGAGTCAAATTTATAAAGATTTTAAGTTTCTGTGATAAAATTGACAAATTAATAAAAGTTATAATATTTATTAATTACAATTAAACGTTTGATTAATTAAATTATGAAATCGGTAACCCTTAAATCTATTTTCAGCGAACCGAGCCAATCTGGAACGACAATTACACAGAGTTTGGCAAGTGGATGGACGGTTGGGAAACACAACGCAAGCGTATAGCCGGCCACGACTGGACCATAATCGAACTGGGCCAGCCCAGCCTATTACGCGGTGTCTGCGTTGATACGGCTTTCTTTACCGGCAACTATGCGCCGAGGTTTTCGTTGCAAGGTGCTTGCTTGTGTCAGAGTAAGTCCGTTATAGATATAAGAAAAAATATTATTGATTGTGACTGTTTACAATTAGTTACTTATTTAAAATATTCTTTACTCTATTTGTTGTCTACAAAAACTAATTAGAAAACTACAATCTCAACAAAGAAACACAACATAATTAAAAAACAAAAAGCACATAATAAATAAAAAGAAAATTATTACTAAAGAATTTTGTAATAGTAAAAACCACTGCCAATACATTGACATTTAATTTTATCAAAATATTTTTTAGTATTTTTAAATAACTTTTTTAAAATAGAAAATATCATTGACAATATTTAGTAATTATATTGTATTAAGCCAAAGAAAAAATTTTAATATTAGTCGTTTTTTTAGAATTTTATTTTAGTATAAAAATTACCCAGTATTTATAATTAATTTTTACTACCTACATACAAGTGAAGCAATGACAATAAACTGAACAATCTCCCTGGTAGAAATTTCCATAATAAAATTGGCCAAGTCTTTAAAACTAGGTTAGTGGATGTCTAATTCTTCACAGTTCGCCATCCGCTGGCCAAAAAAATGGGGAACGTTTCTACCAGGACTAGAAAATAGCAAATAATATTGCCTCATATAGACATGACATTATTTGAAATTTTTTATTAATATAATATTTTGAGTTATGCTTCTCTATTACCTTATTTTTCAATAAATATGTGACTGTTTTAACTGTTTATTTATTAATTATTGGTGATATATAATATATATAACTTCATATGTAATTTCAGGTACAAATGGAATTCAAATTCGTAATCACAAAATGGGAACATCTACAAATAAAGAAGAGCTGGAAAAAGTAGCTGAACTTAAATCGGATGTAAATATATGCTATAATTCTATTTCTATTTAAGATTACTTATTTTCTTTGAAAATTAACTAATATATGTTTAAACAAAAGTCGTTTTAAACCTTTTAAATATTATTTAATATTAAAATAGATTACGTAGAGACGCTTATAAAATAATTTACAATAGCAAAAGAATTTTTCGTAAACCAGTTTATAATGCGTTATAACTTTTTCCGAAATTGTTCAAGTATCTATGTAACTTGTTGACAGATACTAACTATAAATATAGTGTTGAAATAATTTAAAAGATAGAAAAATTAATCCTTTTAGCTCATTCTCTTTAACAAACAAAACTTTTACAATAGGCCTGGGAAACACTAATTCCTATGACCAGCTTACAAAGTGGCATCCCGGAGAGCCGCAAGCACAATTTCAAATTAATTACTGGCGATCGCGTCTTCACTCATTTGCGTCTTAACATTTTTCCGGACGGTGGAGTTGCGCGGCTACGCGTCTACGGCCAGCCGGCAAAACTGCCTTCGACTATGGGGTGGACCAAGCCACTGGCCGGAAAATGTATCAGTTACAGTAATGCGCACTATGGGCATCCAGATAATTTACTAAGACCCTGGCCCTCCAAAGGAATGTACGACGGATGGGAAACGGCGAGAAGGCTCGATAGGCCGCCGAGAATAGATGTTGATGATTCAGGATTTATGCAGGTGAAGAATGTTTAAGGGGATTATTATACTCTGAAAGCCTGTTAATAATACTTGTATTCTCTAATCTCAAAAGTGCAAAATCAGGAAGAAAACAAGTTTAAAACCTATGTTTTAAACTTTATAAAAGTTTAAAATGTAGATTTAAATTCCTAAAATAACTTTAAGAATTCCAATTAGGTTTTAAACTTTACGTAAATATGAAAAAGCACATAAAAATGTTAAAAAAACTTTGTCTAAGAATTTCTGAAAATCAATATTTTAGACGTATTGTACAAAATACTGCATTAATATTGTATCCATATTATGTTAATATTGAAGTAATATTATAGCAACGTTGTGTCAATATTGTAATGATATTATAGTAATATTCTAACTATATTGTAATTATATTCTAGCAATATCGTAATAATATTGCTGCAATATTCTAACTATATTGTAGCAATATCGTAATAATATTGTATCAATATTGTAATAATATTCTAACAATACCGTAATAATTTTGTATCGATATTGTAATAATATTCTAGCAATACCGTAATAATATTGTATCAATATTGTAATAATATTCTCTCAATACCGTAATAATATTGTATCAATATTGTAATAATATTCTAGCAATATCGTAATAATATTGTATCAATATTAATACTTAAATTTATTTTGGCGTTTTAAAAATAAATTTCTTTGAAAGAATAAATAAAATTACGTATGTCTGTAGATTAACGGAGAAGAATGGGCGATTTTGAAGTTAGAAAAATCAACTCTCATTAAACACATTGAAATTGACACGACGCACTTCAAAGGCAATTGTCCAGATAACGTAAAAATTGAAGGAGCCTTTATTAATTCCGATGAAGATTTAAAAAGTATCACGTGGATTACAGTTTTAAGTCGAACAAAGGTAAACTAACCATCAATTACTGTTTGGGCAATTAGTAAACTTTGATATATTTTTTTTCAGTTAATGCCAAATCAGTCTAATGGCCTAAAGCATCCCTTTGTAGAATCGATAAAGAAGCCGATCAATCATGTAAGAGTCATAATAGCACCGGATGGTGGTCTAGCAAGGATAAGAATTTACGGTATAGACTCTGAAGCGTAAAAAAGAGAAACAGAAATTCTCTACATCACAATTCGTTAGTTGTATGCAAAATTCACAAAAACATTTTCCAAACAAATAACGTTTTGTTTTTTATTTAAATTATTAGCATCATAGCTTTTAAAGAATAATTTACAAACATTTTCACTTTAAATAATAAGTAATCCTACTAGGTTTAAGTTGTCGGAATTATTAATTAAATAAAATTATTGTTAGTTCTATAAGTATTCATATATTTCTATACTTGATTTTATTGTTGCACATATTTTACCCACAAGTTAAAAAAAAAAAATACTCAAATTCAGAAATGCAAATATTTACGATTTGGGTAATTCTGTAGTACAATTCAAACTTCTGTAATTTTAGATTAAATAAAACTCTTTAAATTCAAATAAAAAGAAAATTAAAGCTATCTTCCTGTAGTTTTTAAATGTAAATCGAGCTTTAAAATATTAGTATGAATTTTGGCAAATTCACTAAACCAATAGTTTCTGTTTTTTGTTCTTGAAAAATTCACTCATTAAAACAAATATAATTGTTTTTACGTAATATATACCTCAACATAATTAGAAATACTAAAACCTTTATTGAAGTATAATTTTCAAACTGTACTCTTGATAAAACACGATTGAGGTTAAGGTTGGCTGAGCTGTTGTAGCTTACTTACATGTTAACAACATGTTATCTGCAAGGATAACAAAAACAAATCTAATTTTTAATATATCAAAGGATTCAAGATTACAAAATTTTTGTGTTTTTTAAAATTTTTTAAATTGACAAGTTTTCGTTTATCAAATAATCTCACGAATAATATGGAGATTATACTTCAACTAAAACCAGGTACTACTTAAAATAATTATAAAACTTGGATACTGTTTTATAGACATTTAAATTATCATAAAATGAATACTTAACCTTTATGCTTTTAAGACAAAACTCCTATTTTCATTCAAATAATAGTATTATTGTGTACTCGCCTTCGGCTTGTGCTAACTCGCCTTCGAATCGAAGGTACTGCAAATTTGACACTCGGTCTAAAAAGCTCACTTTACGCTTTTGGTGCACATTATATTTTTTATAACTCATGTATTGATTTTTGCATTTTTGATATATCGAAAAAACGGGTTTAAAGAGATCGTTGTTTGGGCACGGCAACCTCCGTCATGTTATATTTAAATTTATACATGCGTAAGCCCCCAATGGGGCCCAAATGTCATTTTTGAAATAATAATCTAACCCCATACATCATTTTTAAAATAATAAACGTAAACAACACGTATATATACAAAAATGTCATTTTTGAATTAAAAATCCGGAGCGGGTGTATTTTTGCGTATCTTTTTTTATAGCTTTTAAATAAATGAAAGCATCAATTTTTATTTCACTCAAAAGTTTGTTTTTGTATTTATGAAAGTATAATGATTACTTCTTACGGCAATTGTTGAATGAAAATTACACACTTCATTCTTTAGAAACTAGACAAATTTTCTGCCTGATGACAGCACCCATGGTATAACTCCACTGTCCCTTGCTACTTTTGGCAATGTATAATATAAAAAGCCAATGAAAACTATCAAATCTGTCCTTTGCTCTAAATTTTTCAATTAATATATCAACTGTAACGTTGACAATAATTATTTTTAATAAGCTTATTATAAAATCATTTAACATTCTATAAAATTATGAGCAGTTACGTATTGAGAGAAATATAATGGGAATATTAAGTATTACTAAAAAGTATATTACAATACAAGTGGCATAAGTAGCACTTTCTGGCCCAGCGTGTATTAACACGCGCGCGGCTAAACGTCGTGCTATAAAGTATTACTTATTACACGAGTATCGTACGATATTTTATAGCAGTGTCTAGCATAAATTCATCGTCATATTCCTATTCGAGTCATAAGTAATGATTTTTATACCGTGTAGCTAGCGCCCGAATGTAGCGAGGGTGATGTTGTAAATGGAGGACTGGTTCTATCATCTATGGTAGACGAATTTAAAAACAAAATTTTTTAATGAACATCGTTTTGGATGTCTTATACAACTTCTTCAGTACAGAAATCTTAAGAACTAATTATAATCAATATATAAATATTTATAATAAAAGGTACATTTCTTGTGTGGAGATATCCAGTTAATCGCCAAATTCATCTGTCATTTTCCAGCAATTAAAACCCCACACTTCTTCACATGCAATCCACTTAATTATAGTTTATTATATTCTTATACATATTAAATACTAACAAATTTGTTTCTCAAGATGCGGTCACCCTTATTTTAAATACTGTTAGCCTAGAAATATGAAATTTACTATTCTAAATAGGAAGGAAGTGAAAGATTTAATAATTCTTATCAGAGAAAATTCTACCATTGAAACTACTAAATATTCTGAGCTTGGGATAAATGGTATTTTTTAATTTCTTATCTTGGACAAATCTTTTTTTATAAACATTTTTTAATAAAATATTAATCCAGATATCTTGGACGTAAGTAAACTTACTTAAAAAGACAAAAACTTTTACCATTTTCAATAATAGAAATCTTTATTTAATTCATTTCTTAAAAACATTGAGAAGTAGTATATTTTTAGCATCCTGGCTAGCAAAAATATCTTAAATTACATTCCAATGTAGTAACTTTTACTAGGGTTTTCTCTCAGCGCACAGCACTACTAATACATATCTACTAAACAGTCATATTCCAAAATACAATTCATATGCATAGATAAATTTTAGTATCACATTTTTACAGCGCCTATAAGTCTACTATTAGAAAGATTATTGACATTTAAGTAATTTAAATATGTGCTAAAAACCGTACTATTTTGATCATTAAAAAAACAGCATGAGAACTGCTATTCTTTGTGGCAAAACCATTTCCGTTAATCCAGCGAAAGTCATGAAACCAGACAGTCTCCAACAAACCTCTTCTTACAGACCATAAACCAAACTTTCTTCAAAATTCATGATATTAACAAATACACCATCAGCAATTGCAACTGCATTCCTTTAAAAAAGGGAACGAATATACCGTTTATGACTTCAAGAAAAAGTAGGTGAGAAGCGCTGCTCCTCCTCCAACCTCTCATTCAAATATTCGGAGGAGACAAGAAAAATGGGCCGCGTTTACATTTCGTCGGATGTCCGGAGCACATACGGTACCGAGCGTACTACGTTCATACACATACACTCGAGAGGAGAGGCGAGAGCACGTGAAAGCGGCTGCGCCTGCAGCCAGACCGGTCTCTCTCTCTCTCTCTCTCTCTCTCTCTCTCTCTCTCTCTCTCTCTCTCTCTCTCTCTCTCTCTCTCTC